>JAAEAF010007085.1:0-52678 GCA_011037195.1 Triatoma infestans
AAAACTGTATAATAAACTGAAATAGGACTTTAGAGAGGGAACCATGATGCCACCCCTCCCCCAAAAATGCCCTTAAATGAATTTTCCCGGAGAAATTTTTCAAATAAAAGTTATAGCTGTTTGTATGTATACTTAATATAACAAGTTCAAAAAAAAAAAAATAGTTGGAACCGTTTTTGAGAAAAACTGAAGGGAAAAAAAAAACGATTTAATAAATTGGCATTTCCGGTTGATGGATTTTGCCGGAAATCTTCGTGTCTGATGCGATGGTGTAGTTACCTAAACGAAATACCAAATTTGAACCTTGCTGCAACTTTTTGTTTTTCACACATACACAGACCATTTTCTAAAAACCACTTTTCTTGGAATTCAAAACTCAGGGGGTCCTCAAAACGTGTATTTTCCGGTGAAAACTTAATTTCGAAAAATCTGGCATTGTCGCACAATACTTCCTCTCCAACACTAGTTAGAGAAAGTAATAATAATTTATTATCGTTGCCACTTAATAAAATATTTTATTGATCACATTTTAAAATTTCCAATTTCAGTTACCATATTTAATAATTATGGCGATTGAATTATAAATTGCAAATACCCCGCTGTTGGTTGTAAATTTTCTTTACGGTGAATTTAATTTCTACAATCGAACTGAATAGATTATTTCCGGTATATATAGCCTTAACTCTCTCACTCGCTTTGGTTTGTTTACATCATTTAAAATCTAATCAAAAGTAAAATATATTGGGTTCACAAGATTCATTCCTTTATTTAAAAATAAATTTAAATTAATTATGAAGCAATGTAAAAATATGTCAAAAGACGTTCGCAGTTCGCAGTTTATTATTTTGTTTTTATTTCCTTAATCTGTCTAGTCATCATACTGTCTCCAACTTTTATATATAATAAAATTTTTTGTTATTAATTTCATTTATTGTTTGTAATTAAGAAATTATTGCGATTGTAACAAATTTTCGAAGTTTTTTTTTTGTTTTTTTTTTTAACCGGAAATATATATTACCGGAAGTCTCTAGATATGTGAATGGTCTGCATATCTCTTTCTCTGCCTCCTTATGCCTGTAACTATCTCTTTGTTTCTCTTCAGTCTCTTCCACTCAATCACTGTCTCCTTCTATCTATCATACTCTCTTATGTTTTCCCATCACTCTCTTTTAGCTTGTTTCTACTCTTTCTTTGCCAATCTCTCCCACCTTCTACTTGTACTCTCTTTATATCTGTCCCAATCACTCTGTCTCTTTTTACTTGCCTCTTTCTCCTATTTCTGTCACTCTCTCTTTGACTGTCTGACGCCTTCACGATGTATTTCTACTTCTCTCTTTCTGTCTTTGTGCCAATCACGCTCTTTCTCATTTTATTATTCTTTTAATTTTCTTTCGAAAAGTTACGAGAACTCTTATGATGAGAAAGCAGTTATTTAAGAAAAATTAAAAAAAAAAATAAGTAAATAAATAAAATAAGATTATAGTAAATTAAATCAAATTATAAGATCTTAAAAAATTAGGAAAAATAAACCTAAAGTACAAAAAAAAAAAAAAAATAAATCACTACAACAGCAAATCAAAATTAATTTTAATTAATAAAATAAAATAAAAATAAAAAAAACTAATTGCAGAATTTTTATCTATTTTTCATGAAGTGTAAACAAATCAAGTTTGGGAATTTGTTCAGTGGATATGTCGTTTAAAAAATATTTCCTTAAATATTGATTACTTTCTCTTTCTTACTCCTAGTAAGAGGAAGTATTGTAATCGTGTCAAATTTTCGATATTGAGTTTTCACCGGAAATATCCATTTTGGGGTCCCCTGAGTCCAAAAAAGTGGTGTATGTGTTGTGTATGTGAACAGCATAGCTCAAAAATGAAAACCGTAGTAAGTTAGAACTTGATATTCCGTTCTTGATATCACCATAGGATCTAACAGTACGTCATCTGTCAAAATTCCTCAACCGGAAGTACAACTTTACTAGATTTTTTTTTTTTTTACTTTTTTGCTATTTTCTTAAAAATAGCTCCTACAATTTTCTTCAAACTTGTTATATCAACTATAAGTACTACACAACTTTTATTTGAAACATTTCTCCGGGAAAATTCATTTAAGGGCACTTTTGTGAGTGGGATGAGGTTAGGTTTTCATTTAAACTGCTATTTCAATAAATTTATTAGACAATTTTGTCATCTAAATAATGTTAATTAGAATTAAATATGTTGTTGAAATTCCTAGTTTGAAAAAAATCGTATGACCGCGGAAGTGCGTTTACTTTAACTAAATAATTTTTTCACTTGTTCACGATTTTCTCAAAAATGGCTACGACGATTTTCTTGAAACTTCGTATATAATCTAAACATACAAAGATCCCAAAATATTTTATTAAAAATAAACATTTCTCTAGGAAAATTCATTTAAGGGCACTTTTAGGGGAGCCAGGTGGGGTTATGTTTTTTTTTTCTGTAAAGTGCTATCATAGTTGATTATACAATTCTGTCATCCAAACATAATAGAAATAAATAGGGGGCTCAAAATTCCGAGTTTTAAGAAAATTAGTCATCCGGAAGTGCGTTTTTATTAAGTTAGTTTTTCAACCATCTCACTAATTAATGTAATTAATTATTTTTATTAATATTTTTTGGTTACTGTACGTTATTAATTTTGTTTTTGTTTTTTTTTAATTGCAGGTAGATCTCTTTATTTAACAACGATATATATTATCATCTTTAATAGTAAGTAGAAATATGTTTTTAGAATTTACTAGAAATATTATTTATTCAAGTTTTTTTTTTTTTTTTTAATTGGTCACTATTCTATATTGGTCACTAGCATTAGCAAAAATTATGTCTTGATTAATAAATTCTATAATTTATAAATATACGTAATATGGTTACGAATTCTCTTTTTTTCGACCCTTCCAATGTTTTTTTCGAAAATTGTCGAGAACTTGGATTAGAAATTGTTAATAAAAAAAAAAAAATCTTATTTTTCTCTAAACGTTTCCGGAAATGTTTCCCATCTTTAGTAGAGCACTAGAGTTGTAGTTAAATTTGGATTATTTCGAAAAAACAGTAAACTGAGGAAAGAGGTTAACTTTTAGTAATATAGGTTATTGCATCATTGTATTCAGAAAAATAATTAGGGATAAAATATAAAATAAATCACTATTATTTTACACCATAGAGCATAAACTACTCATTGATCTCAGTACTTTGTAATTGTATATATAGGAATTATACTTATACAGTGTTTACTCGTAAGTAATACACATGATGAAAGTTCCTTTAACTCGTAATATGAACGGAAGAAAAAGAATTAAATTTAGCTAATTCCCTCTCTCCACTGGTGTAATGCACTATTTCCTCCACATTGCTTTGTATGTAAGTTGGCTGTACTTACAAGCTGGTTCCCATTCACTTGGCACAAATATCCGAATTGATTTTGGCACTGAATTTCTTTAATGTTTCTATTTTTTTTTTATGTATTTTGTTTTGTCTTGCTGTTAAAATATAAGTGAAAATCCATGAATTAGTAATTATTAACCGTATTTGTATAATGGACACAAAGCGGCAACAAATTCGTCACACGCTGGACTCAATAGTATTAATACTAGCCGACCTATCGTGGCTCCAAGAATACTTCAACTAGACATTACACACTGTACCGTCCACTGCAATATATTATTATTATTATTATTATTATTATTATTATTGAGCACGCTCCAGGCCACCGTACCTAGCGCATAGCGCCAAAACCGGTGCCTATGGTCACTTAGCCTTGCCTACATAGTAGGTATCACTGCCACAGGGAGGCGGATCTCTACTTCTTAGAACCGCAACTTCTCGAGCGAACTCCATAAAGTCTAAAATTTTTTGCACTTTATGTCAATTCTTTACGGTCTCTCGGCCAGTTCTCTCCCCTACATATCAGCTTGAATTCCATATGGATTCTCGCCTCGTCGAGGAGAGGACACCGGAAGAGAAGGAGTGGTGCACCGTGACCCGTTCACTGCATTCACAATTTTGGGGCATCTTTCTATCCCAGCTCAGAGAGCGGTTTTGAATTGAACTCCCCATGGCCCATGAAATATTGTGTTACGGTTTGGGAAAGTTCCAACCAAACGAATCGACAGTCTGTGATGCAGATTCGGCAAGAACTCATATCTGTGGTTCCCCCTTTCTCTGCTTCATTCCAGCGCTTCTGCCATTTAACCAATCTCTTACTTTCGGATCTTTTTCTTTACAAGAGCAGAAGGTATCTGATTGGTCAACTCCTGGCCATCAAGGACAATCATTCCCCCTTTCTTATGCTTATGGGTAAGGGCCCTCATCTCTGCGAGGAGATCTAGCGGCAACACACCAGCGACCACCGGTAAGGAGACCGTGGAGGATGTCGCATATGCCCTTTTTTCAGAGCACAAAATGGGGCTCTTTGCATTCGTAATAGAGTGCCGCTGTACGACTGTATTTCAAGCTTTTCAGCCCAACAGGCAGCTGCAAATGAGCTTCATCAATATGCTGCCAGCCAAAATTCCCGCCCAGAGCTGAATGATTAAAAATCATTCGCCGTTAATATAAGAAAGAGTTTTAACTAGCCATATCGTTCTTCAAGTGATTCACAACAGCCAACGCCACCATACTATATCAACATCACCGCTAACATCACTTTAGCTCAGCCACTCTACCCACTCCTAACTCTCTTTTCACCTTACTCAGAAAATTCATAAAATATATATAATTGTGACTATAATGTCAGTACCTGGTTCTCTTCAGTCCTTCTCCATTATTATATTTTCTCTCTTATTTCCGCAGCAGAAAATGAAATTAAAAAAAAAAAACACACACACACACACATTTAATTATCTTTAATAATATATAGATATACAAACATGTAGAAGAGTTTTTGAACTTTATAGAAAAAAAACATTAACAAGTCTTCAAGATTTTTTCCGTGATAGCCTTGATCTATCGATCGGTTTCATTGTAGTAAGTTAGAGTTAATGTGAGTGTTTCATAATAAAATTAAAAGGGTCATACAATGTTTATATCAATTATATATTATTATTATTATTATTATTACTGTATAATAATCAATTAACAATGAATGGTAAATTATCGATGGTAATATGTCGGTATTTTTTTTTTAGAGAAGATATCGATATTTCCGATACATACTTTTACCATCCCTAAATCGCACTACGATGTACAAGCGGGAAGACTAAGTAGGGTTTTTTAATGAAATTTAAGTATTCGCTATATTAATAACCTTTCATTTTTTATTTGAAATTTTTTTCCAATAAAAAGTTCATTTAAGAAGAGATTTTTGAGGTGAGGGGTAAGGTTATGTTCTTCCTTCAAAGAAAGTGATATAAAGTTTTTCAACTCTCCCATGTATATTAACATTATAGAAAATTTGTAATTACTAATTGGGTAAATTGCATATAAAAAAGTCGTGTGAGTGTTTCATATCAGGTATTTTTTTTGTATTTTGCAATATAGTTTAAATGACGCTGATTGCAAATAAATAAATAAATAAATCCTACTTTGCTTTATATTAAAAGTGGGAGTGAGATTTGGCAGTAGGACATGTTCTAGTTTCTTGTATTCACCAAAGTTAATGGTTGTGCAAAACTTTACAGATGTATTTATACAGTAATCTTCTCCTCTCCCCCCCCCCACTTTACTGTGTGTAAATCTTCTATATTCAATCTGTAGTGGTCTGGTTGGTGGATGGATATATCGCATGTGAAATGAGGTCGCAAATAAAAAAAAAAAAAAAAAATTAAAAAAAAAAAATGGTTCCCAAGTGAAAGTTCTCCTAGCTTCTGATCTTTAAACTAGTTTCTGTATCGAAAATATCAACCTATACAATAATATTGCTAACTAACTAATATTACTCTTTTCCAAATATTTATATAATTTTGAGTTATTTATAAAATTGCTGCTTATTATATATATTAGAGGTGGCATTTTTACTTCCTCGTATTATTTTTAAGGTAGAATACGTTTTTTGGGAGGTACATTTTTAGTAAAAAGCGAACACATTTCCTCATAGTAAGAAAATATTTTAGATTCGCAATATACTGAACTACTCAATTTATCATATTATGTTTGATATATAATCATGAACTACAGCAATGAACACAGTTTATCACACTGTAAATACTAATTATATCAATATAAAACATATATTTTATTATTTTTATAACTTCCTCTTTATAATATATAATTAATATTTATTATAAAAAAATATATGATTAAATTAATTTAGCTTGAAATAAAATAAAACACAAAATAACTTTTAAGATATCTGAAAAACGACACTAGCGCATCCTGTTTGTCCCCTACATTAAACACTTTATTCTTTTTTTTTTTAAATGCATAAAACAATTAACAAGATTAATACAATTATAAAAGTGATGAGGTTATATGTACCCAGTACCATAGGTTACATGGTTGAAGCTTGAAAGAGAACGCCCAATAACATCGTACAAAATTTTACACAACATTTTTTGAAATTTGTTGTGGTGGTTGGTTCCGCAGAGGTGGAAAGCATCAGAGACATTTTCCTTGGTAGTCTGCTTCATTTTGCGGTCATCGACCGGTTTCGGGCGTTCGCCCATCTTCAGGATGCGTTTTTCAGACAGTGTGACAACACAGACTTGCACAGAGCAACTTAGTTTCACACTAACTGAATTTAGTGTCGTTTTTCAGATATCTCAAAGTTTTAATTTTTTATTGAGTTAGTGTGAAACTAAGTTGCTCTGTGCAAGTCTGTGTTGTCCCACCTGTCAAAACAAAAAGCATCCTGAAGATGGTCGAAAAACGCCCGAACCTGTCGATGACCGCAAAATGAAGCAGGCTACCACGGAAAATGTCTCTGATGAGTTTTTGAAATGTCTTAGATTCCTCCAGAAATATATAAATTCAATTTTTCCGGCAATATGTGTTTCAAATAAAAAGTGCTACGTCTATATATGTGGAAATATAGCATTTATTGTATCCGTTTTAGAGGAAATTACAAACAAAAAAAATAAACATTTGAGCGGCCATTGTTGTGTATAACACTTAGGGTCTTCGGGTTGAGACCGCATTAGTGGTTTATTGTAAACCTACTGTAACTAGGATCCGAAGAGCGGAGGAACACTAGATCCTAGGCCAGACTAGGGTGGGAGATTCTATATATGTATATATACGGCCGAGCTAGCCCTACAGGATGGAGTTTTATAACAGTTTACGACGAGTTTACACCTAGTCAAAAACCTTCTACTACATTCATTTCTCTCACCAGTCTATCTCTTTATATTTCTTTCGCTATCTACTTTAAAGTCCTTGCAATTTGCGTATGATCCGAAGAGTGGAGAAACACAAAAATGAATCAATCTAGTTACTCGCTACCTAGCCCAGACTAGGATGCGAGATATATTTGTTTATATATATATATATATATATGTCCGAGCTAAGTTCTACGGGAGGAGCTTTTTATAACAGTTTGACAAGAGTTTAAAACCAGTCAGCAACCTTTTCCCACTCAGCCAGTCTGTCTCTCTATATATCTCTCGCTACCTAAGTTCTATAGCAAAGTCCTTGCAGTTTGTGTGCTCTCTCATTACACACTGTTCAGCATGTATTCTAGTTTATTTCTCTTAAACCTAATCTATCTAAATTCTCTTTCCTTCTCACAACCATTATACCGTCGTTTCACGGCAAACAATAGGCTTTTTCACAGTAATGTCGCCTCTAAGGGGGCACAGCACTCAACAACTGAGGCGACACTTCTCTAAAGAAACCTATTGTAACGAGGACGAAATATCGGTTTAAAATAAACCACTGGTACGGTGGTTTATATCAAAATAATTGTAATAGTACCGCAAAGATACAGCAGAGAGAAGAGAGGCCCTCTCTAGTTAACGGAGACTACTCTCTGACTTAGGCAGGCTAGAGTGGGAGAACCTGTGTATATAAGCCAGTGGGAATCTATCTGAAGGATCTATCAGATACAACCATACAACTATAAATCGCAACTCGTTATCGCATACAAGTGTCTTCATATCTCGTTCATTTAATCAAACCTAATTTCTCTCCTGAACAGCCCTATTATATAATCACTTTTTGAAATGTGACAATAGTTATTTTTATTTTTTTTAATTTAAGGCGCGTTAACAACTGCAGGTCATTGGTGCCTAGAGTCTTCTCAAGTACACCGGACATTGTACTTTTTTAACAGACAATCCTGTCCATCACCGAACAATGAGCTATAGTGGCTCCCTAGGAAGAGAAAATCTAAGGGCAGTGTAGTGGAAGGACAAAATCGAAAATAATAGTTTAAAGTTTCTGAATATTTTATAGTATCCAAAATTGTATTTTTGTTAATATTTTATAATTATTTTAGTGCTGTGAATTTACCTTCAAAAAGTGTGTATTTTAGAACCAGGTATATTAAATCTGGTCATTGCTATTAAGAAAACAAAGGCACTAAATCCCGTTAGGGTAACTCCTTTGTATAAGAATTCCCCCGCGAGAGAGAGAGCAATTCCAAAGAATAGAGTCCAATATTAACTTTAAAAGAGTAAAGAGTAGATAGTCTTAACCCAGCCTTCAAACAGAACGTTACTTCAGGAATCGCTCTCTAAATATCAGTGCCAGTTTCACAATAAATTAAATTGGTTGTTATTATTATTTTAACAGAATATATTTATTTATAAAACAGTAGTGTGTTCTTAATTATTCTTAATTCTTATATTCTATCTCAAACAAACACAAGCCCTTTTCACTAAACTCTCAAACCACAAGCTACCTATACAAATATTCACACATCACACCAATACATTACATTGGTGGCAGCTTGTGGCTTGAGCGTTTTAGCGAAAAGGGCTTGTGTTTGTTTGAGATAAACCACCACTGATTATATAAAATAAATATATTTTCTAACTGAATTTAAATAGCTTTATAATATCACAGCGATTAAGTATAAATCAATTAATTAATCTAGATTAAATGCTAAACTCTTATGTTTTAACTTATAACTGGCACTGATTTGAAGAGGGCGATTCCTGAAGCGTCCTGTTTGAAGGCTGAGTTTAGACCTATCTACTCTTTACTCTTTTAAAGTTAATATTGGACTCTATTCTTTGGAATTGCTCTCTCTCTTGCGGGCGAATTCTCTTATACAAAGGAGTTACCCTAACGGGATTTAGTGCCTTTGTTTTCTTAATAGCAATGACCAGATTTAATATACCTGGTTCTAAAATACACACTTTTTGAAGGTAAATTCACAGCACTAAAATCATATAAAAATATTAACAAAAATCCAATTTTGGTACTTAGATATTCATAACCTTAAACCTATTATTTTTGTTCGCTTTTGTCCTTCCACTACAGCACATTGGCTAAGAACTTGAATCCGGATTCAGTCCATCTCGCTCCTCCCAGTGATGGAGGCTATCCGTGCACCTCAATAGTTTGTGACAATTCAGACTTCTGAATAAATCCTGTAAATATTTATTTAAATTGTGATATTTAAATTAAAACACTTCGACTAACTTGTGGGGGGATACCTTCGAGTAAAAGTATGCATGACCAATAAAAAATTTGTCTCATAAAAATATAATTAAAAACTATATCTAAAAAAAAAAAAAAGTAAAAAAAAAAAAAAGAACTTCGAGAAAAAAAGACAAGTCATTGATGTAGAAGAGGATATGTTCTTTTTACACATTTTAGGACTCACAGGACCTCAAAATCTATATTTCCAGTGAAAACTCGATATCGAAAATGTGGACACGATCGCAAATGCTTCCTCTGGACAACACTTAGAGAAAGTAAAAAGAAATTATAATATGGAAAAATGATAAATAAATAGGACAACTGTATTTTAAAAATACGATAATATTGTACAGTTCTGGTAAGTTGAACACAATTTTATTACTCGAACATTAAAAGAATATCCCGACAAATTATATTGTAACATATAATTTAATTGTCAAAAATTAATTAATAATATGCAGATCAGAAATATATTTTTATATATTTCCATGCAACAGAATAATAAAAATAATAAAATGAATTTTTAATAATTAAAAATCACCATAAAACACCGGGAATGTTATAATACAAAAAAAAAAAAAACGAACAAGCCGCTACAATAATACTGGTGCCAAATTCAAGTTTATATAAGCGAGATATATGTAACACCTGAGATAACAAGCCTCAGGTAATAACCAATTACAATGTAAAACATTAAACCTTCTGTTAATGTTAATTAAAAGCTTAAACTTGATTACTTTTTTTTTTTTAATTAATTAAATTTAAAAAAATGTTCTCAGTAAAATACAAAAAAAAAAAAATCTGGTGTGAAACACTCACACAACTTTCTTACTCCAGTTCTCAAAATGATAATTGACAAATTTTTATAGTTTGGTGTACCACAATTTAATGAATTCGTCGAAAACTGAAAAACTGTTCAGTAAAAGCGCACTTCCGGTTTACTAATTTCTTGAAACTTAGGAATTTCAGCCATCTTTTATTTCTAACTAAATTACGTTTTGGATGATAGAATTGTATAATCAACTAGGATAGCACTTTGATGAAAATCTAACCCCCCTCCCCTAAAAGTGCCCTTAAAAGAATTTTCCCAGAGAAATGTTTTAGATAAAAGTTGTAGATCTTTGCATGTTTAGTTTATATACGAAGTTTCATAAAAATCGTCGGAGCCATTTTTGAGAAAATTTTGAAAAAGTGAATAAATCATTTAGTAAAGTGGTAAAGTAAACGCACTTCCGGTTATCCGATTTTTTTTAAACTCGGAATTTCAACAACATATTTAATTCTAATTAACATTATTTAGATGACAGAATTGTGAAATAAACTGAAATAGCACTTTAGATGAAAACCTAACCCCACCCCCCCCAAAAGTGCCCTTCAGAGCATTTTCCCGGAGAAATGTTTCAAATAAAAGTTGTAGCTCTTTGTATGTGTGGTTGATGTTTCGAGTTTAAAGAAAATCGTCGGAGCCATTTTTGAGAAAATCGCAAAAAAGTAAAAAATCCAACTAGTAAAGTGGTACTTCCGGTTGAGGAATTTTGACAGATAACGTAGTGTCAGATCCATGGTGATGCCTAAATGGAATATCAAGTTTAACTTTCTACGTTGTTTTTTGTTTTTGAGCTATGCTGTTCACATACATACATACACACACGGACACACACACACCCACACACACAGAGAGAGACCATTTGCTAAAAACCACTTTTTTCGACTCAGGGTCCTCAAACGGATATTTCCGGTTAAAACTCGATATCGAAAATTTGACACGATTACAATACTTCCTCTTACTAGGAGTAAGAGAAAGTAAAAATTAATCATACCAAATTTGCAAATTTATAATAATAAAAATCAGATATAAATTACAAATTAATTAAAAGAAATTAAAACTACATTATTTACGAACTTTAGTTAGGCTGGCCATAGTAAAAAAGGTGATAAGGTATATAGATATATACATATACCTAACCTATACTTGTGAATGGATATTGTGTGGGGACGGACTCTGCTTAAAACCACTTAGCGTCAGTTTATTATTTAAACTAACTGACAGATACCCCCCCCTCTAAAAACAATTTGGGGGGGGATGTTTCAAATAAATTGATATGTTTCTTATCTATGTAGCAAGCATTCCATGTTTAAAGAACATTGTTGTAACTGTTTTCGAAAAAAATTAAAAAAAAAAAAAAATCTATTATGTATAATCGGCACTTCCGGTTAACCGATATTCTTTATCAATGCTTCTAATGTGTTACTTAACAGGAAAATATAGCGCTACTGTGTACCCCCCCCCCCCCCGAGAAATTTCATAGAAAATAAATATTTCTGAGAAAAATGTTTCAAATAAAAGTGATAGGTATTTATATGTGTAGAATGTTTAAAGAAAATCATTGGCGCTATTTTCGACAAAATTATGAAAAACTGAAGAACCACCGTCCAGTAAAGTCGCACTTCCGGTTGACAGGGTTGTCTGTGGGAAAACAAAAAAAAAAAAATCTGGTGTGAAACAACTTACTCCTTACTCCAGTTCTCAAAATTATAATTGACAAATTCTATAGTTTATATACCAAATTTAATATAATTCGTCGAAAACTCAAAAAAAAACTCTCCTGTAAAAGCGCACTTCCGGTTTACTAATTTTCATGAAACTCGAAATTTTGGCCATCAATTGATTTCGAATTAATTTTGTTTGTATGATAGAATTGTGATAATCAACTATGATAGCACTTAAGGGAAAAACATAACCCCACCTCGCTCCACTAAAAGTGCCCTTAAATGAATTTTCCCAGAGAAAAGTTTTTAAATAAAAGTTGTAAATCCTTGTATGTTTAGTAGGGAATAGCTAAGTGGTTTTAGCATACTGGACTACCACGCGGAGGACGACCCGGGTTCGAATCCAGCTGTGCAAGCCTTAGATTTTTTTCTTCCTAGGAGATGACTCTACAGCTCACTGTGCGGTGAGATGGACCGTTTGTCTATAACGAGACAACACTGTCCGCAGGCCGGCATTGCACTGAGAAAGCTCCGGGCGCCAATGATCAAAGATGTTGACGCGCCTTAAATTAAAGAAAAAAAAAAAGTTACGTAATTTTGTACGATGTTATTGGCTCTCTCTTCCAAGCTTCAACCATTTACCTAAGTCTTGGGTAAATGTAGTGTGCCTCATCACTTTTATAATTGGATTAACTTATAGTAAGATTTTTTTTTTCAGTTTTTCAGATTTTTATTTCAATTCAAATGTCTCATGATTACCTTTCGTCCACAATTTTATACATTTTTTTTTGGAAGATTCCACACAATCAGCAATCTAAATTATAAAAAATCAGTCATACAGATATAGATGATCGTAATTGCATATTATTTGAAACTTATTCGATTTATCCCCATATTCTTTACAATTCCTTTCAATCCCGCTCCATAATTAGCTGTTGTAGTAAGTATTTTTACTTTCACCAAAAATATTATTTTCAGCAGAAATTCGATAAGGTGGAAGTTTTTTTATTAATGGTGGTTTGAGATTGACGTTTGATTTGTTCACTTTGTCCAATAGATAGCGTAATTGATGTACTAATGTTTTATATATATATTTTGGCGTATTAAAGTTTACAGCAAGAGACCACTGTAATGGTTTTTGTTCCGTTTTTTTTTTTTCATTTTATTTCCCGATTCAATGAAGAAAATTTACACCTGGTAATCTCTTTAATTTTAAGATTAATTCTTGACTTAAAAAGTAACCATTATTTCCATCATGACCTAATTTTACTGAAATTGGAAAGTGTAAAGAAAACAAAAATGGACGCAATGAATTGAAGATGTGGGATATTTTTTATTTCTAAAGCTGAAATCATTAAAGAAAGGTAATTTACGATTTTCTAATAAATCTTGACGATTATTTCCTTTTTTGTTTTTGTTTAAATACATGGAAAAAAAAATGTCTTGACCAAATTATCTGTACGTGTGTGCGCGCATGCGTGTTACCAAAATATCTCAAAAATAAAAAATAAAAAAAAATCTGGTGCTAAACACTCACACAACTTTCTCTTACTCCAGTTTTCAAAATTATAATTGACAAATTTTATAATTAGTATACCAATTTTAATAAAAAAAAACTATTCAGTAAAAGCGCACATCCGGTTTACTAATTTTCTTGAAACTCGGAATTTTGGATATCTATTTATTTCTAATTAATTATGTTTGGATAATAGAATTGTATAATCAACTATTGTGATAGCCCCTTTAGAGAAAAAAAACATAACCCCACCGCTCCCCCCCTAAAAGTGCCCTTAAATGAATTTTCCCAGAAAAATGTTTTAGATAAAAGTTGTAGATCTTTGTATGTGTAGTTTATATAGGTAGTTTCAAGAAAATTGTCGGAACCATTTTTGAGAAAATCGCGAAAAAGTGAAAAAAAAAAAAAAACATTTAGTAAATGGGTAAAATAAACACACTTCCGGTCATCTGATTTTTACTTTCTCTTACTCCTAGTAAGAGGAAGTATTGTAATCGTGTCAAATTTTCGATATCGAGTTTTCACCGGAAATATCCGTTTTGAGGTCCCCTGAGTCCAAAAATGTGGTTTTTAGCAAATGGTCTCTCTGTGTGTGTCTTATGTATGTGAACTGCATAGCTCAAAAACGAAAAACCGTAGAAAGTTGAAACTTCATATTTCGTCTAGGTATCACCATGGCATCTGACAGTGGGTCATCTGTCAAAATTCCTCAACCGGAAGTACCACTTTACTTGAAACATTTTTCTGGGAAAATTCATTTAAGGGCAGTTATAGGGGAGAGGTGAGGTTAGGTTTTCATCTAAAGTGCTATTTCAGTTTATTAAACAATTCTATCATCTAAATAATGTTGATTAGAATTGAATATGTTGTTGAAATTCCGAGTTTGATAAAAATCGGATGACCGGAAGTGCGTTTACTTTACCACTTTTACTAAATGTTTTTTTTTTTTTCACTTTTTCGCGATTTTCTCAAAAATGGCTCCGACGATTTTCTTTAAACTTGGAATATAACTACACATACAAAGAGCTACAACTTTTATTTGAAACATTTCTCTAGGGAAATTCATTTAAGGGCACTTTTAGGGGCGGGGTGGGGTTATGTTTTTCTCTTAAGTGCTATCACAGTTGATTATACAATTCTATCATCGAATGAAAATTAATTAGAAATGAATAGATGGCCAAAATTCAGAGTTTCAAGGAAATTAGTTAACCGGAAGTGCGCTTTTACTGAACCGTTTTTTCAGTTTTCTTCGTATTTGAATTAATTTGGTACACAAACTACAAAATTTATCAATTATAATTTTGAGAACTCGAGTAAGAGAAAGTTGTGTGAGTGTTTCACACCAGATTTTTTTTTTTTTCCAACCTCGGAATTTCAACAACATATTTAATTCTAATTACCATTATTTATATGACAGAATTGTATGGTAATCTTGAAATAGCACTTTAGACGTAAACCTAACCCCACTTCACCTCCAAAAACTGCCCTTAAATGAATTTTCCCAGAGAAATGTTTCAAATAAAAGTTGTAGCTCTTTGCATTTGCAGTTGATATACCAAGTTTTAAGAAAATCGTCGCAACTATTTTTGCAAAAAATCGCAATGAAGTGAAACAAATTGACTAGTGTACTAGTACTTCCGGTTGAGGAATTTTGACAGATTACGTACTGTCAGATCCCACGATGGTACCTAAACGGAATATCAAGTTTTAACTTTCTGCGATTTTTCGTTTTTGAGCTGTGCTGTTTAAATTCACACCATTTGCTAAAAACCACTTTTTTTTGGACTCAGGGGACCTCAAAACGGAAATTTCCGGTGAAACCTCAATGTCGAAATTTTGACACGATTACAATACTTCCTCTTCCTAGTAAGAGGAAGTAAAAATCGCAGGATAATCGAAACTTGATATTTATTTCTTTTAGTATACTCCCTAATACCAATGTTTAAATTATTGCAATTATCTCTAAATACAGCTACAACGGTTTTGTTTTTTAAAACTTTCAATACTTACTTGCACGGATAAAATTCAATAACTTTTATTAACAAGATTTGTTTCTGCAAAAAACTGCAATTTAATGTTTTTTTTGGTTGAGTGTTTGAATGAGATTATCTGCCCCAAATAAATTGCTTTATTCACCCGACTTAATTGGACACCTTCCAGAGTAATTATGGAAGTTTGTCTGTTTGGTCACATTAAAACCGTTTTATCTGGATTTAAATGAGTAAAATTTGATTTTAAAGAGAAAGTCGTCGTATGAGTGTTTCACACCAGATTTTTTTTTTTTTTTTTTTTTTTTATAGAATATTTTGTTTAAACTTTATTTATTTGTCTAGTTAAAATAAATTATTATTTATCAATAAAAGTGCATCTCCCTCCATATTTATTCGATTAAATAGGTTTTGTTTTTTTGTTAGTCTGTATGTGTGAAATAAAAACGTATTTCTGCTGAAAGTGCAGTTTACATTTTTAAAAATATATGACGCGCAATATAATTATTTTTTTAATAAAATGTAATAAATAAATTTTTTGCATTGTCAGCAGATAATAAAAAAAAAAAAAAAAAAAAAAAAATTAATTTATCAAATAGGTCGTGGTTAATGTGTACAAATGGGTTTTAATAATATAATTTATAGATAAGAAAAAAAAGAGAAAAAAGGGGAATGTAGTTTAAATGTTGCAATAGTGTGTGTAGTCTCTACATAGAGTGCAGTGTATTTAGACTGCATTGAAGATATACTGCGGTTCTAACCTATCTTGCTGCTGAATTTTTCAAAGAAGTTTATTATAATATTTTTAGGCTTCGGCGGCCATGTTATCATGTAAAAACACTTAGGTCTTCCGGAGTTTGAAACCGGTATCAGTGGTTGGTTATAAACCGACATTTCGCCCATATTACAATAATAGGCTTCTTCAGGGTAACAACAAACTGAAACAACATAATAGAAATATATAATTTTTAAAAAAATTTTTGTGTTTTACCTACCTTCTTTTACTTTGTTATAAGAGGGAAGTTGTTGCGATGTGTGTTTTGTTAGTGCTTATGTGATTTAACTCAAAAAAGAAAAAGTAAGATAATAAAAAATTTTGAACAAAAGAAAAACGTTGTAATCAAGAAAGTAGTAACGAAAAAAAAAATGAAAAGAATGCTCAAAAAGAATTTGAACTGACACAGCGCCCCCACAATAGGCTAATGTGTGAAATTTTGTGGACAAAAAAACCTTTTAATCTCAAGAAACACATAATGGAACACTTCTTTTTACTTTCATTTACAATTACTGTAAAAAAGGAACAATTGCAGTCGTATTGTCGTATTTTCGAAATTAAGTTTTCTCCGGCTCCCCTGCACACGAACTGAAATTACTTTTGAATAGACCAGTAAAAGAATAAAAAGGCAAATAGAAGAGAAGTTCCCGAGATTTGAGAGGCAGGGAAAAAATTGTTTTAGCTCTGTGTTGTGTGTGCGTATGTGTGTGTGTGTGTGTGTGTGTGTGTGTGAGAGAGAGAGAGAGACACTGTCTCTATGTGCTTCTACTGAGCATGGCTGAAAACTGAAAAATCGCAGAAACTTCAAATTTGTTTCATTTGTGATTCACAAAGGTTGGTGTCAATGATCTGTAAAGGAAATAGCTATATCTGTCAAATTATTTATCTGTCTGTGCATAGATGTAGAATGTTTAGAAGTATCATAAGTGTTGTTTTAAGCTGGGATACAACAGAAAGGACACAAAATCCCAGAAGAAGTGGCTAATTTAATACAATCATGACAATAAGAGGTTTAGATCAAATGCAGATATAATGGAGTTGATGAGGAGAGAAATTGGTATTGATTAATTAGACGAGATATGAAGACACTGTTATAATATAGCTATAAGCTTACACAAACTTCACTGGACTTGTAATGATTTTTATAGAATAAAGGGTTAGAATAGAGTTATGACACGATGCGGTGTATGGTTGAATCTGATAGCTAGATGTCTAGATCTCTCACTGGCTTATATACAGATTCTCCCCACTCTAGCCTGCTTAAGTCGAGGAGAGAAATTAGGTTAGATTAATTAGACGAGATATGAAGACACTGTTATAATATAGCTATAAGTTTACACAAACTGCACTGAACTTGTAATGATTTTATAGAATAAAGGGTTAGAGTAGAGTTATGACACGATGCGGTGTATGGTTGAATCTGATAGCTAGATGTCTAGATCTCTCACTGGCTTATATACAGCTTCTCCCCACTCTAGCCTGCTTAAGTCAGAGAGTACCAGAGAGAGTCCGTTTTCTTTCGGTCGGGCTTGTGTTCTCTCTCTTGCTGTTACACAGATCATTAAGAGTCTGTTATTCCGTGCCCTGGCTTCCGTATTATGTCAATTTTCTTTGACAGCAATTCTCTTTGGAGCAAGTTCAGCATCAATGAAGTGATACTCGGAAGTATTACTTTGTTCATTGGACTTTCTTTTTTTTTTAAATTTAAACGTGTCAACATCATGGTCATTGGAACCCGGAGACTTCTCAGTGCACTGCCGGCCTCCGGGCGTGTTCTTTCGTTACAGACAACACTGTCCATCACCGGACAGTGAGCTGTAGAAGCTCCTAGGAAGAAAAAAATCTAAGGGTAGCACAGCTGGACTCGAACCCAGGTCCTCCGCGTGGGAGTCCAGTACGCTAACCACTTAGCTATTCTCTTCCCTATATAATTATGTAAATATGTATAATCTATTGTGAAATATCCTACGTATAAAATTGTATTTTGAAAACAAAACAAAAATTTCGGAGAAAATTATTTTCAACTGATATTATGGTCAGTTCCTTCTTTTTCATCTTTATTTGCCCTATTGAGGTAATGCTCTCTCCAAAATCCACTGCGCAGGTTTTTTTTTTAACCAAGAAGTTCTTCGGTGTCCTGGCTCCCGATTTCCGTCAATTATCCTTTGTAACAAGTGCTGCATCAAGGAATACTTATTTGTCATTAGGGGTTCGAAGTATCGCAATTTCTTCCACTTACTGACTGTGAACTCGCTTCACCATTCACATTCCTTCACCATTTGTTGGGTATATTCCAGCACTGGACACTCTCCTCATCCAAGGAGGACATGCTTCGATGAATACAGATTTGAGAGGTCTCAAACCAGCAGCGGCAGAAGCACTCTTATTGCCGAAAAATTCCAAAAACTAGGATTTCCCGCTAAGTGCTACTAATCGAAGCTGCCCTTCTTAATTCTGAAGTGAATGACACTACGTGATGGCTACACTAGAGGCTAGTTTTTTCCATTAGCCTTCTTGGCTTCCCGGGGTTATGGCTGCCCCATCAAGCGACTTCGTGACAAATAATCGAGCCGGTTCAATTTAACAGACTGCGGCTGCTCTCCTATATGAGTTCTGAGTCCACCCATAAGCGCTTCCTCCACTTACATATAGTTATTAAGATTAATTAACTTGTTGCCAAAATCACGTGTTACGAAAATTTGGTAGCGGAAAAGTGACAAATGGAGTACTTAAAGTGATTTTTCAGTCCTCTCCTTTCTTTTTCTCTACTGTTCTTTGATTAATAATTCGACACTTCATCCCGCCAGACCTTATTGATAAAATACCATGAAGTAAGGTTCTGTACAGCAGATTTTCATGAAACAAAACAAAGTTAGCAATAACTGAAACTTGTTAAAAGTTATCCAGAAACTCGGAATTTTAAAAAAAATCTTTTTAACCCTTTCTTAATGATTGCATTATTTTATTCAATTGGGTTCAGTCACTCAATAAAATTATTGGTCATCAATAAAATATTAAATTTTGCGTAATTGTTATACCATAATCCAGCAAATTCCAGTAGAACAGCAGTAGAAGAAAAAAAAACTCAAAAAATGGAGTAGTTAGGACAAATTTTAACTCTGCTGCAAGGAAACCGCAATGAGTTCTGATAGATGATAGGTTGACTGCCGGGATGGAGTTTAAAATGTGTTTTTCCCGCCCAATCTTCTTATCTAAAGAGAATAATACCTTTGAACTTTTTTCTGAAGTATTTTTTTTTTTTTTAAATAAGACATTTTGTATCCAGAGACACTGGTCATTTCAACGAGAAATCAATACTGGCAAAAATTAACCCTTTGTATTTTTGACTTAGCGAGTTGAAGTTGGTCGACAGCTTTGTTTTCTTCTGAAAAGTAGATTATTACTGACCTTAAAATAGCATCTCTTTTACTTTCTCTTACTCCTAGTAAGAGGAAGTATTGTAATCGTGTCAAATTTTCGATATCGAGTTTTCACCGGAAATATCCGTTTTGAGGTCCCCTAAGTCCAAAAAAGTATATTTTAGGAAATTGTGTGTGTGTGTGTGTGTGTGTGTGTGTGTGTGTTGTATGTGAAACGCATAGCTCAAAAACGAAAAACCGTAGAGAGTTGAAACATGATATTACGTTTAGGTATCACCATGGGATCTGACAGTGCGTTATCTATCAAAATTCCTCTACCGGAAGTACCACTTTACTAGTTTTTTTTTTTTTACGTTTTTGCAGTTTTCTCAAAAATAGCTCCGACAATTTTTTTCTTTAAACTTAGTATATCAACTACACATACAAAGAGCTACAACTTTTATTTGAAACATTTCTCCTAGAAAATTCATTTAAGGGCACTTCTGGGGGTCGGGGTAGTGGGGTTAGGTTTTCATCTTAACTACTATTTCAGTTTATTAGACAATTCTGTCATCTAAATAATGTTAATTAGAATTAAATATGTTGTTGAAATTCCGAGTTTGAAAAAAAAATCGGACAACCGGAAGTGCGTTTCTTTTAACACTTTACTAAGTGATTTTTTTTTTCACTTTTTCACAATTTTCCCAAAAATGGCTTGAAACTTGTTATATAAACTAAACATACAAAGATCTACATCGTTTATTAAAAAACATTTCTCTGGGAAAATTCATTTAAGGGTACTTTTAGGGGAGGGGTGGGGTTTACAGCTTTCCTCTAAAGTGGTATCATAGTTGATAATACAATTCTATCATCCAAACAAAATTAATTAGAAATAAATAGATGGCCCCAAAATTCCAAGTTTTAAGAAAATTTGTAAACCGGAAGTTCGCATTTACTGAACAGTTTTTTTCAGTTTTCGACGAATTTCGTTATATTTGGTACACAAACTACGTATATCATTTTTTTTTGTCAATTATAATTTTAAGAACTGGAGTAAGAGAAAGTTGTGTGAGTGTTTCACACCAGATTTTTTTTTTTTTTTATAATTCTTATACAGTTAATTTAATGGAAATACAAGTTAAAATTTATTGCATTATTGTGCAATTAATTGAAGTTCATTTACCTCTATTAGTTAAATAGTGAAATAATTTTATGCCTATTAATTATATTATTATTTTTCCTTCTTGTAATTTTTTTTTTTTTTTTTTTTCCACCAAATTGAATACATTTAATAAATCTTATATTCTAATTTAATGTATTAAGTTATATTTCTTGTCTGTCCAAGGACAGAATCAATTTGAATTTTGTTTTTTTTTTTAAATTATCAGTAGTTTTCCATTGACAATATTTCAAGTATATGCGTTATCTTCTGAACTCTCAGTTTCTTGTCCTTACTTGTCAGTTTCTATCTCAATAATGGTTGAAAACTGTTGAAATTATTCTGACACATTTTGATATACGAGTTTATTATTTTTTTATTAAATTGTGTTAAGATATTTAATCCATCTATCATTTGTTAATTCTTTCTCTTCCTATTAGTCAGATTTTTCAAATTCAGTTTTTTTTTTTTTTTTTTTTTTTTAACCTTTAAGGGTTGCACAAACTTTTCCCCTAAATGCCCTAAACTAACCAATGCCCTAAATTATGAGTTAAGTACATATAATCTTGCGCCACCTATACGATGGTAAAGGCACATTTATTAAGATTTTAATATTGGAATTTATAAGATTAGAAACAATATTAATATTTTAATTGTAAAAATACGTACATCTATTATGTCATTTACATTTTTTTCACTATCAGTATTATATTTGTTACATTTTATGGTTAATGAAAGAAAGAATCTTATACAATTGTTAGTCTGGTACAAATAATAATACAAATATATTGTACAAATATCGAATACAAATATTGTATATTTAATATTTTTAGACTGAAGGGCTTGTTGTTGTTTAATAACAATGCTGTCCCAGCGCCCGCTCTAGCGCTGAGGAAAAGACAAATTGCCGCCCTTAAATATAAGCAAGTCTCTATGCATGTTCCAACACAAGCTAAAACAGCGCTCTGCTCGCGTGCTAATTCTATATTCTGTTCAGAGAAGTATAATACAAGTTCAAGCATCGTCCTTTACAAATTCTGCATTAATTTTTCAATAATAATGTAAATATTTTTTAACTTTCAGACAGACAAAACAAATATAAATACGCCAAGGCACTGTAAATTTTTAGCGAACCAAAAAAAAAATCGATATGTGAAATTTTCTATTAATTGAGTATTTAACACATCAATATTTTTCTTCACTTACAGCCAAAATGGCGCCACTAAATTTTTGGCGCTCCGGAAAAATGTCCGTCCGGGGTTGCCCGTCCCTAGAGCGGGCGCTCGCTGGCTGTCCAGTTTTCAGTATATTATACTGTTGTAGTCGTCGTCAATCTCGATCAGTTCAGGTTCCACTTCTACTAATCTTGACCGTAATTGTTTGTCGTTTATGATCGTTAATTTAGAAAAGTCACGTCACATAAGTATGCAGATGTAGATTGGATTAGATCTGGAGACAAAAGGGGAGGCGAGCCTCGTTCCATCGCGACCTGTACTAAGAGGTCTTATTATGGATTTCCTGTTGTACTATAGCATTTCCCTCTTCATCAAGCCTAACAATGCTGAACGCGGCTCCATCCATCATCAAGCTCCTGGCTTCGGGTTTACTTATTACCCGGCTAAAGCTTGTCCTCCTCATCAGATCGGCCCACTCACAGAGGATAAGTACCGGAGTTTTTTCCTCAACCTTGCAGAATCCGGCAAAGCGCGTTGGCTGCAAGTAGTAGTTAGTGCATGTGTCTATTCACCCTACAATGCCCCTCCATTGATAGACCCTCTATTAAGCTTATTGCGTTAGTGTTGCGCTAGTTCGCCTCTGGTTCTTCTGTAGGTCCCTAGTAAATTTAGGCAAATATCTCCCAATGAATCAATAGTAAGAGAATATTAATAGCTTGTGTGACCAATCATGGATATTCCTTATTTAATGATAAAGTGAATGTTACTAAAGATCTCGTGTTTATAATTACCAGCAGAATACAGAAAAAAATCTTGTATGAAACACTCACACGACTTTTTATCTTATATATGACAGTTTTATTACTTCCTCTTACTCCTAGTAAGAGGAAGTATTGTAATCGTGTCAAATTTTCAATTTCGAGTTTTCACCGGAAATATCAGTTTTTAAGGTCCCCTCAGTCAAAAAAGTTGTTTTAGCAAATGGTCTGTATGTGTGCGTGTATGTATGTATGTATCTATCTGCAGCATAGCTCAACAACGAAAAATCATAAAAAGTTCAAATTTGATATTCCGTTTAGGTATCATCATGTGATCCGACAGTGGGTCATTTGTCAAAATTCCTCAACCGGAAGTACCACTTTATTAGTTTTTTTTTTTTTTACTTTTTTGCGATTTTTTTCAAAAATGGGCTCCAATGATTTTCTTCAAACTTATCAAGTACACTTAAAAAGAGCTACAATTTTTATTTGAAACATTTCTCCGGGAAAATTCATTTAAGGGCACTTTTGGGGGAGGGGTGGGGTTAGGTTTTCATCTAAACTGCTATTTCTATTTACTATACAATTCTATCATCTAAATAATTTTAATTAGAAATAAATATGCTGTTGAAATTCCGAGGTTGAAAAAAATCGGATGATCGGAAGTGAGTTTTTACTGAAATCAGAATTTTCTAGTATTTTCTTGATAAAGGCTCCAACGATTTTCTTTAAAGTAGGTATATGTACTATACATATAAAAAGCTACAACTTTTATTTGAAACATTTCTCCTGATAATGTCATTTAAGGTGGCTTTTGGGGGAAGGATGGGGGTTTATGTTTTTCTCTAAAATACAATCCGTAGTTAATTTTACAATACTACCATCCAAACAAAATTAATTAGAAATAAAGAGATGGCCAAAATTCCGAGTTTCAAGAAAATTAGTAAACCGGAAGTGCGCTTTTACTGAATAGTTTTTTCAGTTTTCGACAAATTTCGACGAACTCGGACGAATTTCATTAAATATGGTACACACTGACTCTAAAAAATGTTGTTAATTTGAATTTTGAAAATGGAGTATGAGAAAGTTGCGTGATTGTTTCACAGCAGGTTTTATTTTTTATTATTTTTTTTTTAAGTTTCCAATTTTGCTTATTTGTTCTAATGTAAATATAGAGGTGGTGGTGGAAATGGTAAGTGCCATCGAGTACTCTATGGTTATACTAACCATACTTATGGAGCCCTAACAATTTTGTTTGCATTAGTTATCCTATAACTCTATAAGTCAATACTATACAACTCTATAAGACAATATAAGTCAAAACTATGTAAATCGCAGTGTAAGAGAAAGTCGCCTGAGTGTTTCACACCTTATTTGGGGTGGGGGGTCTACCATGTTACATGAGGTATAATTTTTACATCTTCTTAACATTTGAGTGGAATTTGAATATCTTATAATCAGGTGGTTCCCAGGCACTAGATGGAGTTAGCGATTTCTCCTAATAAGATGAAGCCTTCGGTTTCAGAAGGAAAGAAAACTTTAACAATAACACTTGCAAAGTTATTCTTTTTTTTTTCTTTTCTTTTTTTTTTTCTCCAATTTTTAAGGTAAACAGAAATTATCATAACATATATTAATTACAGTTTGTATGCTAGTATGTAAATTAGATTTGAATAAGTGGAAAAGTTCTTGTATTTAAACAAAAATTTGTATCAATACAAAGTCGATATAAAAATCTGTTTACCAAATAATGTAGAAATATAAATGAAAATGGTGATAAATTTAAATGCGGTCATAACAATAAGTGATTAAGAATAATATTGGTACAATTGTATTTATTCAAGTGTTAACTATCAATTTGATAATATCAGATGAAATGTTTTTTTTTTTTTTTTTTTTTTTGTCATACACAATCCATTTTACTTTTTCGTACTCCTGTGAGTGGAAAAACGAATAAATCCTATGTGAAATATTAACACGACTGAAAGTAAAATAATTACAATGTTAATATAGTTATAAGAGGCAAGGGATTAGCACAGTGGTAGCGCGCCGGACTAGTAACGCGAAGGTCCCGTGTTCGAGTCTAGCATGCTGTCCTTAGATTTTTTTTCTTACTAGGATTTTCTTACAGCTCACTGTCCGGATTGTATCGAGAGAATGAATACTGACCGGAGGCCGGCAGTACATTGAGATTGCTCCGATCTTTGGGGTAGCTATATATGGGCTTAGAAGGGTTTGATAGCATAGAGCCTTGGTCTAAACAGACAATAAAAAAAAAATATTTATCTCATTATAAAATTAGCATATTTTCTTTAGACACTTTAGAATTTATACCAGAACTAAGGAAAATATAGTAATGGTGGGGGAGATACATGTTGGGTTGTGTATTACTTTCTCTGACTCCTTAGTGAGAGGAAGTATTGTAATCGTGTCCAAGTTTCGATATCGAGTCTTCACCGGAAATATCCGTTTTGAGGTCCCCTGAGTCCCAAAAAGTAGTTCTTAGAATGTGTGTGCATGGGGGGGGGTACATAGCATAGCTCGAAAACGAAGAACCGTATAAAGTTCATACTTGATGTTTCTTTTACGTATCACCATAGGATCTGACAGTAAGTTATGTGTCAAAATTTTACAAAACCGGAAGTACCCCTTTCTTTACATAATGATTTTTTTTTTTTTCACTTTTTCACGATTTTCTCAAAAAATGGTTCCAACGATTTTCTTGGTACTTCCTATATAAACTAAACATGCAAAGATCTACATCATTTATTTAAAATATTTCTCTGGGAAAATTCACTTGAGGGCACTTTTAGGGGTGGGGTGGGGTAGAGCTTTGTCTAAAGTGCTATCATAGTTGATTATACAATCCTATCATCCAAATAAAATTAATTAGAAATAAATTAATTGCTAAAATTCCAAGTTTCAAGAAAATTAGTAAACCGGAAGTGCGCTTTTTACTGAACAGTTTTTTTCAGTTTTCGACGAATTTCATTAAATTTGTTATAGAAACTATAAAATTTGTCAATTATAATTTTGAGAACTGGAGTAAGAGAAAGTTGTGTGAGTGTTTCACACCAGATTTTTTTTTTTAATTCAGGGGGCTCAAAATATTGTATTTCCGGTGTAAACATGATATCGTAAATTGCCATATTTCCTTATTACTTGCTAGGAGTAAGAGAAAGTAAAGGAATGACAAAAAAAATGCCTAATTAGCTTTATAGATAGATGGCAAAACTTCATAGTGTAATGCAGTATAGTATAACATTGCTGAGTAACAGAGGAAAGTTTAACGTTGCTGATCCCACCCCGTTACCTCCCACCACCCCCGAACCCCTCCAAAAATCTATTTTCTTGAGAAAAAGTTTTAAAAAGTTTAGTTATAGAGAGAACTTATTTATTTCTCAAAAAAATGAAAAAGCGTATCAAAATTCATCAACAGGAATTTGCTTTTCTGAATTTTTACTTTCTCTTACTCCTAGTAAGAGGAAGTATTGTAATCGTGTCAAATTTTCGATATCGAGTTTTCACCGGAAATATCCGTTTTGAGGGCCTCTGAGTCCAAAAAAGTGGTTTTTA
This sequence comes from Triatoma infestans, assembly GCA_011037195.1. NCBI lineage: Eukaryota > Metazoa > Arthropoda > Insecta > Hemiptera > Reduviidae > Triatoma > Triatoma infestans. The sequence goes on from JAAEAF010007085.1 coordinate 26,342, forward strand.
GCGAATGGTCTGTATGTGTGTGTGTGTATGGTGTGTGTGTGTGTGTGTGTGTATGTATGTATGTGAACAGCATAGCTCAAAAACGAAAAATCGTAGAAAGTTCAAACTTGATATTACGTTTAGGTATCACCATGGGATCTGACGGTGCGTTATGTGTCAATATTCCTCAACCGGAAGTACCACTTTACTAGTTGTTTTTTTTACGTTTTTGCAATTTTCTCAAAAATGGCTCCGAAGATTTTCTTTAAACTTTATATCAACTACACATACAAAGAGCTACAACTTTTATTTGAAACATTTCTCCAGGAAAATTCATTTAAGGGCACTTCTGGGGTAGGGGTGGGGTTAGGTTTTCATCTAAAGTGCTATTTCAGTATATTAGACAATTCTGTCATCTAAATAATGTTAATTAGAATTAAATATGTTGTTGAAATTCCGAGTTTGAAAAAAAATAGATAACCGGAAGTGCGTTTTTACTGAAATATAATTTTCAGTTTTCTGGTATTTTCTCGAAAATGGCTCCAACGATTTTCTTTAAACCAGCGTTGTTAACTATACATATAAAGAGCTACAACTTTTATTTGAAACTTTTCCCCTGATAAATTCATTTAAGGGGACTTTTGGGGGAGGGGGGTTATGTTTTTCTTTAAAATGCTATCACAGTTGATTATACAATTCTGTCATCCAAATTGAAATAACTAGAAATTAATATATGACCCAAATTCCGAGTTTCAAGGAAATTAGTAAACCGGACAGTTTTACTGGACAGTGTTTTCACTTTTCGACGAATTTCATTAAATTTGGTACACTAACTATAAAATTTGTCAATTATAATTTTGAGTACTGGAGTAAGAGAAAGTTGTGTGAGTGTTTCACACCAGATTTTTTTTTTTACAGTTTTCGAATATGTTTGTGCATTTTTCTTTTTTCCCCTACCACTAATATAAAAGAAAACCTAAGTAAGTTTCACATTTTTACTTTCTCTTACTCCGAGGTAAGAAGAAGTATTGTTTTGAAATTTAGTTTTCAATGGCTGAAAAATACCGGACAGCTATGTTTCGAAGTCGTCCCTGACTACGAAAAAAATATTTTTAGGGCTTGATCTATATTATTTGAAACATTTTTCCTTGAAAAAAAAAAAATGATATTAGAGAGGTTTTGGAAGAAGCCATTCAGTTACTTTTAAAAAAATTTAAACTGACGCTACATTGCTTGAAATAGAGGATAACCCAGTCTCCACTCAGATATAATCCTTACCACTTCTTTCTTATGGACAGCCAAACCAAAGAAAATTTATATTGCAGTATCAAAGAAAATTTGTTAATTAAATTGTAATAATTGGAATTTTAGATGTAATAAGAAGTATCCGAATCATTAAAGATTCATATGATCCCAAAGAGCGGAGAAGCACACATTAATTGAATCAAAAATTAGTTATTCCCCATCTAGGAACAGACTAGGGATGGGAGAGTTGGATTCATATAAATAGAACGACAGCTGAAGAAGAGTTCAGGCTAGTTTAGAATAGTTTTGACAACAGTATATCCAGTCAGCAAGCTATCTACTACTCTTCTTTATTATTCAGCCAGTCTGTCTCTTTATATATGTCTCCGCTACCTAACTTCTAACTTAACTGTAAAGTCCTTGCAGTTTGTGTGTTCTATTCATTATACAATGTTCAGCATATCATCTAGTTTATTTCTCTAAAATCCATTCTCTCTTCTTTTCACATCCATTATATTGGAGTAAAAGAAATTAATGTGAGTGTTTCACACCAGATTTTTTTTGACTAGACAAAATTTGCAATTAACCAAATACCTGGACAGAGGTGGTTAAAGCAACAGACTACATTTCATATCCCTATACAATGTGTACCATGGAGGTCTAATCTGTGAATAGAACCCCGCCCCAGTACTACCGCTAACATAATTATACTGGCCGACCCACGCTTCAATCCAATGGAACAGTATGAGGCATACTTTTTTATTTTTGTACACTATTATTATATAATTTTTTTTTTTTTTTTTTTTAATTAATAAAACTGTTTAATATCGAAATTTAAATTTGCCGCTCTAAAAATTTAATATACTAAATATAAACTGATAACTCTAGGCTGTGTCCTAATCAGAGAGTGGGGGTAGTCCCTTCGTAGACCTCCCACTAAACTAGTCACTCGTTAAAGCTCGACTAAGTAACATAGTGCAGTGCGAATATTTGCCTACTTAATTTGCATTTCCGCTTTTCCGTTTGGTGGAAAACCCATGTTTGCCACATCTGGTTTTCCTCAGCGTTAATCGTGATAGTCGATTTCTTGTCGGGTGAGTGCCTACGGATTCTCCAAGCCTGTAAGAGTGAACGGCAAGCACGTGGTCTCTACTTCCGCTGCTTCTCCGACCGTACAGCTTTCCTGGAGCCCGTTTAAATTTTCAGCTATTTTCATCAGCCGTACTGTGTGGACAACGACGCTGGAATTACAGGCATATGGTTCCCTTTTGTTTCCCTTTTCCTGTCTCCTATTTTCCTTCCATTCCCCATATGGGCTGAAGGTCAGTCGAACCACACTAATTTTAAGGTGTCTGCGTTTGGAGGTAAGCGCCACTCCTTTTGGCTTGGTGAATTTAATAACTATTTTTTGCTTCTCATTTTGTATTTGTTAAATATTAATTTGTTCATGTTATCTGAGCCCATATGGCTCAATCTTTTATACAGTCCACTCAATATTTTCCGTAACTTAATATTATCAAACATTTCATTTATAATTCATTTTATTATACCCCCTGTTAATCACTCTAACAGAGCCTAGCAGAGGTATTAATTATTAAATATATTATACCTGTTTTTTACACCAAACAGAGCCTACCAGAGGGACTGGAAAGCCTACGAAAGGCGCCCCCCTCTCACCTTTTAATTTTCTTTTATTGTTTATTTTATTTCCTGTTTTTTTGTTTTTTAATTAATAAAACATTCAAGTTATTTAATTAATTTAGGAGTGATTTAATTGTACGTAATCAGTTATCTCCACTTTTAAGCTTATAGAGGGCTTATTTTTAACTAATAAGATCGTATGATTTGTGATATAAAGTACTTTTAATTGGTTTAATGAATTAGATAATATCTTTGATAAAGTGTTTATAATATCCTTTTAATTGGTTTAATGAATTCTTTGATAAAGTGTTTATAATATTCCAGTTTCAAAAACATTTTTTGTTTGTTCACGCAGCTTAGATTCACCTATTATATGTAGAGGGGGGATTATAGCGATCGTAAGATATTTTCGAAATTGAATTTTTACCAAAGAAACACCTGTTGTTAGGTCTTTATGAACGAAAAAAAAGATTGTGCGTCTGTGTTTGTGTGTGTGTGAAAGTGAAAAAGCTGTAAATATCGAGAAAAATCAAAATAAATCGCAAACTTGGATACGACCAATTTGATATATCACTATTAACACTATGAATGTTCAAGCACTAAAATAATTTCACAGAAATAATTAATGTAATTAATAAATATAATTATGTAATTATGGAATAACAATAAAATAAGAATGAAAAAAAGTGCGTTTTTTGGTTTAAATTTGCAAACTTTTAACTGTTTTTATAAATGACTGAAAACAGAAAATTTGGAAACGTTAGATGTGAATAAATAGCAAGATAACCATAGAGTTAACTTCTAACGGTTTTAACGGTTTCAGGCAATGTTGTGATAGATGGGAAATAAAAAGGGAATTAAAAGAAAAAAATTATCGTACTATTGTTTGAAATATTCTGTAATTAATACATTTTTTTAACATTTTATGATTAGTTATTACACAAATATAAAAACTAAAAACGGAGTTCTTCGAAAACTGAAAAAAAAAAACCGTTCAGTAAAAGCGCACTTCCGGTTTACTAATTTTCTTGAAACTCGGAATTTTGATCATATATTAATTTCTAGTTATTTTTATTTGAATGGTAGGTAAAATTATGATTGCCAAAGAAAATCGTTAGAGCCGTTTTCGGTCAAAAGGCACTTCCGGTCATACGATTTTTTTCAAACTCAGGAATTTAACAACACATTTAATTCTAATTAATATTATTTAGATGATAGAATTATATAGTAAACAGAAATTGCACTTTACAGGAAAACCTAACCCCACCTCTCCCCCTCCCCCCAGAAGTGCACTTAAATGAATTTTCTCCAGAGAAATGTTTCAAATAAAAGTTGTAGGTTCTTTGTATATGTAGTTGTTATACGAAGTTTAAAGAAAATCGTTGGAACCATTTTTGAGAAAATCGCAAAAACGTAAAAAATAACAACTAGTAAAGTGGTACTTCCGGTTGAGGAATTTTGACAGATGACCCACTGTCGGATCCCTGGGTGATACCTAAACGGAATATTAAGTTTGAACTTACTACGATTTTGCGTTTTTGAGCTATGCTGTTCACATATATACACACACACACACACACACACACACACAGATCATTTGCTAAAAACCACTTTTTTGGACTCAGGGGACCTCAAAACGGATATTTTCGGTGAAAACTGGATATCGAAAATTTTGCACGATTACAATACTTCCTCTTACTAGGAGTATAGGAGAAAGTAAAAATACGACCACAAAAGTTGTAAGAAATATCCGTCAATCGAAGTTGCAAGCTTACATATTCTTCTGAGCTTTTTTTTTTTTCGCAGGAAGTTCAAATTTGGTATTCCGTTCAATTTTTCACGAGAAAGATATTCTATAAATTTGAAATGCTTGTTGCATTGATAGAAATTTATCACTTTTATTTGAAACATTCCCCCTCCCCAAATTTGATTTTAGGAAGGATATTGGAGGTCTGTCAGTTGGTTTCAGTTCAAAATTGTACAAGCTTTCTTGGTTTCGATCTAGTGCGCTCCACATAAGGCCGCTTAGGTATTCAAAGAAAATCCCTAGCACCATTTTTATGGCCAGCCCATCTAAACATTATAACTTGGCAATTTTAAAGAAAATTTCTCCCATTTATTTGTACTGGAAGTAGCAATTTGGGAAAAATAAATTTGGAAAAATAGTTTAGGGAATTTTGACAATATTTTAAGTGAACTAATTTTGGAAAATAAAATAGTGAATTTATAGCTACTTCAAATAGTGTCTTTTAGTAAATGGGAAAGAGTCAGTTACTATTAAATTAAGGTCAGTGCTATTGAAGATACAAAGGGACAAAAATCCGTTAGGGTAAGACAATGCCACTTGGCCAACTGTTTTGTAGGAGTAAAATCCTACAAACACTTGCCTCAAGAAAACGCTTTCTTAAATACAGTGCCAGTTTAAGTGTTAACATTTGAGTTTCAAATAATCTAAGCTACTGGTTATTTGTTTCCTTGCATTTATAAGTTAATTCAAGATTCATAATTAATAATTATCTTGTAAACTTACTAATTTAATATAGAGTTAAAATATTTATTTAAAAGTGGTACTTATTCTCTATTTGTAATATTTCTATCCCTATCTAAAACATACATACTCATAAGCCCTTTACAAAACCGCTCGTGCTACACTACAAACTATTACAATAACACATCACACCAACTACATTACACATTTCTCTAGTATTGCCTTCAGTCTCCTTCAAGATCATTTTTCCTTAATTAGAAGAGTGGTGCAAAAAAATGGAAGATAATAAAAAGAAATGTATTCACACGACGTTTACACTTCATCACTCCCTCCGTCCTGGTGTTAAATTAAATAACACCTTCCTACCTACTGCTGATAGAGCACGCTATCTTGGGTTATATATGGACAAACGACTAATCTGGAACCTCCATACCAGATAGAAAGGGATAGAAACTAATAGACGATTTCGTATCCTTTTAAGACTTTTAGACAAACGATCTAAACTTACTTTAAAAAATAAGCTTACTATTATACAAAACTTTACCAGGTATGGTGCTCCACTAAGCATTGCAACGTTTACCGTATCCAATCCTTACAGTCCAAAATCTTACGAAAAATTACCAATGCTCCTTATTTATGTCTCCAATAATAGCTTACATAATGACCTATCCATTCCATTTGTACCCGATCTAATAAAATTCCGTTATCAAAGATTCCATAACACCTTGTCCCATCATCATCATAATCCTTACAAATCAAATCCTTACCCGCTAATCTATCTCGATGACTGATGCATCAGTGGCCCCCATGACTTTTTTAAATTAACTTCAACACCATGAAGTAATAATACCACTGGATATTTTCTTCATATATAATTCATGTCATGTAAATATTAATTATATTTGCTTGTTGTATTTATTGTATAATAGCTTTTAGAAGGAGAGAAATTAGTGTGGGGAGGGGGGATTATTGAGAAATAAGCTAGAATGAACGCTTAACACTGTATAATTAACTAGAGACAAAAAAACTGCCAGGATTTTACACCAATAATAGGAATTAGATAGCGAGAGATTTAGACTGAGTAAAGAGAAGAAGGGTAGTAGTTGGTTGCTGATGCCTTGTAACTGCTGTATAAACTGTTCTAAATACTGACCCTTGTATATACAGAGCAGCTGTATATATGAGCAGCTGTAGATATGAGCAGCTGTATATATATATATAGAGTCTCCCACTCTAGTAGCCTAAGTTGCGAGTGAGATTCTCAATTTAGTCTCTCTCTCTCTCTCTCTCTTCTCTGCTTTGGTTCCCTCTCTTGGATCCTATTACATCATCCTATAATGGGTTTGTGAAGGAGAGAAACTGGTTTGATTTAGATGAATAAACTAGAAGTAAAGTTGTACACTGTATAATATAAAAGCAACACTGACTTCCTGGACTTTACACTAAAATATATAGAATGGTAGTGAGAGGTAAAAAGGAAGGTTGATGGCGCGTAGTGACTGCTCTATGAACTCTGCTGCAAGACGGTAAACTCCCTCCTATCACCGACACAGCTGTATTTAAACAGTTACTCCCACTCTAATCTGACCGAACTAGTGAGTGAGACACTCTCTCTCTCTTTCTCTCTCTGCTTTGAATCCCTCTCTTCGGATCTTATTACAATTGTACAGTTGCAAATAAATTATTGGAAAAAAAAAAATGATTTAATTGTGAGTTTAATGGGCATTAATAACTTCAGTTCAAAATTGTACAAGCTTTCTTGGTTTCAATATAGAGCACTCCACATAAGGCCGCTAAGGTATACAAGGAATTATATAGGCTTAATTTATTGAGTATTAATAATGTATTGCAGCAATTAGTAGAGGCGGTAAATCTTTATTTCGTTAAGATTCTCAAAACTCTAATTATGGAACTTTACTTTTAATTAATTACCTCCATTGATCCCTACCACGATTCCCAAATTCATTGTTTTTCACATAAAAGCTTATTGATTGAATAGCAATTACCAATAACATTTTACTATTTAAATTATATCTAACCTTACAAAATTAAATCCACCAATAAAGTATGGTTAATAGAAAAACCTTTAAAGATAAATTAGATAAAACAAATTTATTATAATTAAATTTAGCCTTTTACTAATTAATAGTTTTAATGGCCACAATAAGGTCGGTCATAAAATTAATTTGTAATGAATTTATTGATCGTGTATTTATATAAGCTTTTAAATTAATTAGTCCCACATAAAACTGTATGCTGCAAATGTTATGTTACATATATTATATCGCAGCAAATTTTATATTTAAAAAAACAATATTTGCTGTAGATTATTCTTGGAAACTTTAACTATAACTAAATTAAATTCAAATTTAAAAAATTATTTTTAAAAACCATAGGGAGATAATATATAGTTTTATTTTAGATACAGTTCAGAGCCCATATTTATATATAAATAACTCGAGGCTTCTAGTAAGTATCTAGAAGGTTCTAGTATCTGTTTACAAGATTCCATGATGACTTATTAATTTATTTAAAGAAAGTTTCATTTTGTATTCAAATATGTGTATAAAATTTATTTCACCAATTTATCTCACATAGAGTTTTCATTTATAAGTAAGTACCTTCTTTCCCCTTACTGAAACAATTAAATGATTCAAATAAAACTAATAACAAATTTTTAAAATATTAATTAAAAAAAAAAAATCTATTGTAAAACACACAACTTTCTCTTACTCCAGTTCTCAAAATTATAATTGACAAATTTTATAGTTTTTTTTGTAGCAAATTTGATGAAATTCGTTGGAGTTCGTCTAAAACTGAAAAAAAAGTTCAGTAAAAGCCCACTTCCTGTTTACTTATTTTCTTGAAATTCGGAAATTTTGGTCATCTATTTATTTCTAATTAATTTTTTGTTTGGTTGGTAGAATAGTGAAATCACGTATGATAAGCACTTTAGAGAAAAACATAACCACACTTCTCCCCCCAAAAGTGCCCTTAAGTGAATTTTTCCAGAGAAATGTTATAAATGTGAAGTTATAGTTCTCTGTATGTATAGTTTATATACCAAGTTTGAAGAAAATCGTTGGAGCCATTTTTCAGAAAATAGCAAGAAAGTGAAAAAAAAACAACATTCAGTAAAGTAGTACTTCCGGTTGAGGAATTTTGACAGATAACTTACTGTCACATCCCATGGTGATCCCTAAACGGAATATAAAGTTTTAACTTTCTACAATTTTTCGTTTTTGAGCTATGCTGTTCACAAACATACATACATATATATATACAGAGAGAGAGAGAGAGAGAGACCATTTGATAAAAACCACTTTTTTGGACTCAGGGGATATTTCCGTTGAAAACTCGATATCGAAAATTTGCTCTAGATTTTTTCTTTTTAAATTGAAACCTTTAATATAAGTAAAGTTATGTCTATTTTTTTCAGGCGGGCTTAACGTTCAGCAACCAGATTAGGTTTCGTGAACGAGAGCGAAAGCACTTACTTTAATTATTAACATTTTTTAAGAATAGAAAATTTAACAGTTATACGCGGGGACTCGAACTGGGAACCTCCCACTTACAAGTCCAATCTCATAACCACTACACCAATACCCGCTCGTCCTTTGGTATAATTGGTGCATATATAATTGTATTAATAGAAGTGAGAGAAAGTGGTGTAAATTGTTCGCAACCAGATTTTTCTTTTTTACCTTCTCTTACTCCTAGTAAGAGGAAGTATAGCGATCGTGTCAAATTTTCGATATCGAGTTTTCACCGGAAATATCCGTTTTGAGGCCCCCTGAGTCCAAAAAAATGATTTTTAGAAAATGGTCTGTTTGTGTGTGTGTGTATGTATGTATGTGTGTATCTGAACAGCATAGCTCAAAAACGAAAAAGCGTAGAAAGTTGAAACTTGATATTCCATTTATGGCATCTGGATAGCGGGTCATCTATCAAAATTCCTCAACCGGAAGTACCACTTACTTGTTGGTTTTTTTACTTTTTTGCCTTTTTTCTCAAAAAATGGCTCCGATTTTCTTGAAACGTATTATATAAACTAAACATACAATGATCTACAACTTTTATTTAAAACATTTCTCTGGGTAAATTCATTTAATGGCACTTTTAGGGGAGGGAGGGATAGGGTTATGTTTTTCCCTAAAGTGCTATCATAGTTGGATTATACAATTCTATCATCCAAACAAAATTCATTAGAAATAAATAGATGGCCAAAATTCCGAGTTTCAAGGAAATTAATTAACCGGAAGTGCGCTTTTACTGAACAGTTTTTTTTAGTTTCGTCGAATTTCATTAAATTTGGTACACAAACTATAAAATTTGTCAATTATAATTTCGAGAACTGGAATAAGAGAAAGTTGTGTGAGTGTTTCACACCAGATTTTTTTACTTTTAGCTTGCCAACGTGGTAACTTAATTTTTGTCTAGAATAAGCACGTACAATACAGTATCTTCGGGCGGTCGTAGATTAAGTTCTAGTGACGTGTAAATCCAATAATTGCTAGACAAGCTGAATTGAAATATGATTGAAGATAGTTGAAGTAAATGGGACATTCTTTTTTTTCTATTCTCCCCCTTTTAGAGGATAAAATGTTTTTGTATGAAAAAAAAATGTTTTTTAATTGTTTGTATGTGTGGGCATGTTTATTTAGATCTTTCAGAAACTGCACTAGTTTTTGCCTTTTCGCCCAGATATACAAGTATAACCCCTAGCACCATTTTTTTATTTTTATAACCAACCCATCTAAAATAGAATAAATAACTTTAAAGAAAATAGGTTAATCAAATTATTGTATTTTAATTGATTTAAGTGAAAGTCAGTCGTATGTTGTTTTTATTGGCAATTATTTTCAAAATAGCTCCAACGATTTTCTTTTAATTCTAAGTAGACACTTTTCATTTGAAACAATTTTGGGAAAGTTAAACTTTCCGTTAAAAAAAAATCGCCATAAAAATCACCACCTGTAAATTAATTAAGTTACCATTAAGAATTCCAAATTTGGAGCAAATCAGTTGTGACCGGTAGAGCGATTTTGTAGAATAGGTGGTTTGGGGGGGGAGGGGAGATTTTCTCGTAAATAGCTTTGGAAAAATTGTTTTATAGAAGGTTCTGCAAAATCTGCGGTTTTAAATTTCTAGTTTAAATGGTTTGCACTACAATGTAATCACTACTATACCTGCCTGTGTAGCGACCCGTTTCCCCCCTCCTCTTACTTTTTTTGTAAGATAAGATAGACATGAATATATTTTTTTTTTTTTTCAAAGAGATGTTGTCATTTTATATAGGAGTAAGATAAAATCGTGTGAATATAGTATTTTAATTGTAATTATATAATTAGTCGCAGTAAGAAAACGTTTTGTGCATATTAATATCGATTGAATAACACCTAGATACATCTATAAAAGTGAATCCCAATATAAAATTCTATTTTTATATAAATAACACAACATTTTATAATACTTTATTTGATGTTAACCTAGTAATAAATAAATAAGTAAGGCGTTTATTATAGGCTATGTGAAAGCCTTTTTCTATAAATAATTCTGTGTTTAACTGTGTGTGCCTAGTGTCTAGCATAGTACAGAGAAATAAAATGTACGAGAGGATGACTGGTCTACACGAACAGAGTTGAGTAAGTAGGAAGCAGCGCGAGCACAAGTGGCTGTGTAGTGAAGCAGACGAAGACAGGTCAATAACACTAAGGTAATTTGTGAGTGGCCTTAAAGTTTCCTGGGAGAGCCATAGTCCGTCCACTATGTGTATACGTAGTAGTAGTAGTAGTGACGGCATCACACAATCTCATCACCGTTTCCTCCCACAACTAACACACACACACCATACTTGCCCTCTTCCAATATATAGTCATGCTATCACCATTGAATGAATAGACCATATAATAATAAACGTTGTTAGCCTATTTAATCCTAAAAATGATTTATCAATGAATTTTGTAGAGATTTTTATAAAACAAAACTGACAACAGAGGAGAAATAGTTCAATTATTATACTAATTAATTATATTGTCGATTTATTCAACGTAAGATAGCACTTTAGAGGTCAACATAATCCTCCCACCCTTTCCTCCCAAAAGCCCCCTTAAATGACATTACCCAGAGAAATGTTTCAATTAAAAGTTGTAGCTCTTTATAATGTATAGTTCATATACTTGGTTAAACAAAATTGTTGGAGCCATTTTTAATAGAAAATTGTAGAAAAACTGAAAAAATACTTTACAGTAAAAACACCATTTCGGTGGTCATCTGTTTTTCTTTAAACTCGGAATTTCGACAATATAATATGTTTAAATCTAATTAATATTATTTAGATGATAGAATTGTGTAATAAACTGAAATAGCACTTTAAAGGAAAACCTAATCCCACCTCTCCCTCCCCTCCCCCCCAAAAGTGCCCTTAAATGAATTTTCCTAAAGAAATGTTTCAAATAAAAGTTGTAGCATTTTGTATGTGTGTTAGTTTTATATATCAAGGTTAAGGAAAATTGTTTAGAGCCGTTTTCAAGAAAAGCTCAAAAAAGTGGTGGGAAAAATTAACATTCAGTAAAGTGGTACTTCCGGTTGAGGATTTTGACTTGATTTTTATCAAGTTTGAAGTTTCTGGCAACTTTTCATTTTTGAATTATAATGTTTACACACACACACACACACAGATATACCACTTTCTAAAAACCACTTTTTTAGGGTGAGGGGTACTTCACGTGGTAAAAATTCTAAATCGAAAATTTGACACACTTACCATACATACTTCTTTTTACTACTTTAAAGAGGAAGTAAAAATTGGTATTCCGTTAGGTTACCCCTTCCGCTTCTATTCAAAATTTACCAACCGGAAGTACGACTTTTTTTTTCCAGTTTTTTTTTTTTGCAATTTTCATTAAATTTGATATTCTGGCAACACACATAAAAATCAGTTAATTTTTTTTTTTTTTAACTTTTTATTTGTCATTTACAACTGTACTATGGTACAATAAGTAAATACGGTAAGGATGGTAAATGGCGTGAGTGGCTTGAATGGTGATCATCCAGTGATGATCTCCATTAGTCAACAAGGTGATCGCGAGGCCAACGACGCCTCAGTCGCCGTCGGGGGTTGGAAGGTAGTGTGGTTGAGGATAAGTTAGCTGCTAATGGATTAGGATGTGTTGATAAGTTTTTGTGAAATTTATTGTAACGTGTTTTAGTAAGTTCGGATATAAAAGGAATTTTGAGATCTTTATGTATAGTTAGGTTACTGACATAGAATGGAGCGTTTACAATGCGGCGGAGGATTTTAGATTGAAGAGTTTGTAATCGGTTGATATTAGATCGTTTAGCTGAACCATAAAGTTCAAGTCCGTAAGTCCATATAGGTGCTAGGAGGGATAGATACAGTCGTCTTTTATTTATGAAGTGTTAGTTTTGACCGGTGATCAAGTAGTCTGGCTAGAAGCTTATATCTTTTGTTTAATTCTATTCGTTTAAGTCGTGTATGAGGATTCCAGGTGAGTCTCTTGTCGAGGTATAGTCCCAGGTACCGCACATGGTCGGCTGAAGGAATAGGAGAATTTTGTAAGTAGACAGGGGCAAGAGTTTTCCGTTTCAGTGTAAAGACTATGTATTTTGATTTATGTGGATTAATTTTTATTCGCCATTTTTGCAGCCAAGGTTCTAGTGAATTTAGATGTGATTGTAGAGAGCGGACAGAGAGCGTGGGATCATTGTGTGAGGAGAGAATTGCAGTGTCGTCAGCAAAGGTGTATATAGAAGTAGAGGGAAGTGTAGGTAAGTCGGATGTGTAGATTGAATAAAGTAGTGGGGCTAAGACACTGCCTTGAGGTACTCCAGCAAGAATAGGATGCATAGAGGATTCGGAAGTGCCTTCAATTATCTGGAAGAAGCGTTCGGAAAGATAGGATTTGAGAATGAGGTAATAAGTGCTAGGTAGAATTCGCCTGAGTTTTAATAGAAGACCTTCGTGCCATACACGATCGAAGGCCTGTGAAATGTCTAAAAACACTCCAGCGCAAAACTCCTTGCGTTCAAGCGAAGTGGCGATGGTGTCTACTACTCGGTGAGCCTGCTGTATTGTAGAGTGGCGGCTGCGGAAACCAAATTGGTGGTTTGGTAGTACTTTCAGAGTCTCTACAATTAAATTTGAAGCATTTTTCTGGGAAATTTGTTTTTTGACGGGTTTCTGGTGGGGGGGGGAGAGTAACTTTAAGCTTTCCTCTATATTTCAATTAAGCTTTCCTCTATTTCTAAGCTTTCCTCTTTTTTTAAGCTTTCCTCTAGTTTTAAGCTTTCCTCTATTTCTAAGCTTTCCTCTTTTTTTAAGCTTTCCTCTAAGATTTCAATACAATCTAGTTTTTTTTACCAAATATATAATTTTAATATACATTGGAAGCATTGCTTAGAATTCCAAGTTTGATGAAAATCGACTTGTTAACCGGAAATTCGACTTGTTAACCGGAAATTCGATTTTACAGAACAGTTTTTTTCGAATTCTTAGGATTTTTTTTTTTTTTCGAAAACAGCTGCAATGATTTTTACATTTAACTAGGAATGCTCACTTTACACACATAAAAACTGTCACTTTTATCGGGAATATTATCCTTAAAAAAAATTGATTTGGAAAGAGGTTTCAGTGGTCTGTGAATTAGATTTAAATTTAAACTGCACAAGCATTTTTGGTTTTTATCGGGAGGGGGAGGCACTCCACCCAAGTTCGCTCAATTATACAAGTGTTACCCCTAACTACCACTTTTTTTTTTTTTATGCCCAGCCCAACTAAACATTATCAACGTTACAGTTCAAAGAAACTTTGTTATAGAAATTGTATTTAATGGAGTAAGAGAAAGTCGTGTGATTGTTTCACATCAAATTGTTACTTCCTGTTACTATAGGACCCGGCTGGCGGAGCAAATTATCATGGATTCCTTGGGAATCCTCCATAACCATATCTACGGTCATTGAGAACTTGGTTATTGAAATAGTCTTATTTAATGCCCTATGTATTGAGTTTGTGTATGTTTCATTCTTATTTCGCGTATTCTTTGCACTATTTACTTTAGTTTTGTAACGTTTGTGTCTTTTGGACTTGAGATTGTCTCATGAAGATAGATTAGTAATCTGTGTTTTTTTTTTTTTAGCAACTCAATGAAATTGAGCAGCCACATCGACTTGGTTTGTCGCTGTAATCTGTAGTAAGAGGGAAGTATTGTTGCGTCTCGTCCCAGATTTTCGAAATTGACTTTTTACCGGAAATGCACGTTTTGTGAGATTCCTTGAATCCAAAAAAGTGATTTTTTTAGAAAATGGTCCATGTGTGAATGCATGTGAAAAGTATATCTCAAAAATGAAAATTTGTGTTTCGATACTACCATCGCATCAGTCACGAATATTTCGGACAAAATACGACAAAAAACCGGAAGTGCCACTTTCCAGTTTTGGTGGGGGGGGGGTTCTCTAAAACGGCTCCAACGATTTTCTTTAAACTAGTTATATCAATTACATAATACAATGAGCTACAACTTTTATTTGAAATATTTCTCCAGGCACTTTTGAAGGAAGTTTAGGGATATGGTTATCTCTAAAATACCATTTTCAGTTTATTACACAATTCTATCATCTAAATAATATTAATTGGAATTTTAAATATATTGTCAAAATCCTTAGCTTAAAGAAAAAATCAGTTAACCAGACGTGGGACTTTGACTGAATAGGTTTTTTTTTTCCGTTTTTTTTGGATTTTCTCCATAAAAATGCCGAAATAAGAATTATAAGTGTGAAGAAAATTTGCGAATTCGTAGTAAGAGAAAGTCGTGTGAGTGTTTCACAGTGGATTTTTATTATTATTAATACTTGAACAACAACAGTATTGTGGTAGACTTTCGCTTTATTGATTTAATTATTTTTCTTTTTTTAATGTTTAATTTTATGACAGAGGGGTAATGTTTTGCCTGAAACTGCAAGCAATAAGGTCATTTGTCATGCGCAGTAAAATAAAAGTTCAAAATTATATATTGAAGTTTATAATAAGTCAGTGGAAATTGGAAAATATACTAATGAAATTATTGTGATGATTTCCATAAAAAATGTAAGCCTAGCAATAAAACCATAATCAAGAACAATATGGTCAAACTTAGTTTCTAAGTTTTAAGTCATTCTTGAGATTAAAAATTATTTTATAAGCACTTTAATGCAAAAAAAAAAAATAGAATTGGTGAAAAAGTATGTAGAGATAAAGAAAAAAATGACTCTACCCAAATTTTTAAAAACAGTTACAACGGATTGTCTATAAACTTGGAATGTTTGCTTCACAGATAAAAATGTGCCAATTTTGTTCGGAACTTTTGTCTTAAAAAAAAAAAAAAAAAAAATGGCAGGTATACAAGTGATATCTGCCATCTTTTTTTTTTTTATGGCCACACCAACTAAACATTGCATCTGTATTGATATCGTTTTATGGATACCGGAAGCCGAAGTGAGGAGTAAGTGTTGTTAGTTAGAGAGATTAGAGAATTGGTATTCGAAATACGAACTACTGATTTATGAAAATAAACTATATTTTAACAAATAATTTAAAGTGTATTGAAACAGAAAAACTAAGATGCACGATTGTAAATGAATATAAGAATTATGAAATGAATATAAATTATTAAAGAAGCAGTGTTAAAACCTTAAATAGGGACGCGCTCGCGATGTGTGATGGTGCTTCTCATCTGGAACTGATGTGAACTTCTTTCATACTGGCACTTAACCGATTGATAACTCGAACTTAACTGATGGATGACTCGCACTTAACTGATCTGGAATTCCAGTGGGGCGACGTTTATATTTACATCACTCACACATCGTCTGATGTGGAAGTACGTGCCCACTCTAAGACATCTCTTGTAGAATATTCACCCTAGGGGAGGCCGGTAGTTAACAAAGGCTGTTTTGGTCGGGGTGGCGACGCTTTGTTAACAGATGGTGGCCAGGTGGCCACTTGAATGTACATTGACCCTTGTATGAAGGAAATACAAAAAGGGTTTTGCGGCGGTTCTTTTGACTGTATATTGACCCCTGTTTGAAAGGGTTTTGCCGTGGTTCTCTTGACTGTATATTGACCCCTGGTTGAAAGGGTTTTGCCGCGGTTCTTGACCTGCAGATAGCGGCTGGCTGGATCCTTCTCCAAATTCCAACCGCTAGATATAATTTTTAGATTTATTTAAAAATTATATCTTCTTCTTCTTCTTGCCATCCATCACATCACACATCGTTGCAATTAAGAAAATTTTTTGATTAAAAATTGCATTAATTGGTGTAAGAGAAAGTTGTGTGTGAGTGTTTCACTTCAGATTTTTAAATAGTTTTAGCTGTTGTAGAAACAATATTATTTTTAACGCTGCAAGAGTCAAATTCTTTTTTTCAAATGCTCACGCTCGTATGGGCAAACCTAATGCCACATTATTCTCTTGTCAAATAAATATTACTTTATTTCCCTAAGACATGCACGACTGCATTCATTAAAACAGGACATATTTAATAGTTTTATTTAGTTATGGTAAATAATTTTTAAATATAAGTTATAAGTTATTTATGATGTTTTGATATGCTGATATTATGGCTTCTTATTTTTTTTTTCAATGAAGTTTTACCCCCATGCCTAAATACCATAATTTGAGATTTTCGAAGGTTAAGTTTTAAATTCCATCTTTAACAATAGTTTTCCAGAACATCAATGGACTTCTTTTGTGATTTTACATCAGATGATAATAACACAATATCATCGGCATACGACAATATTTTTATATTGATATTGTCTATACAAATACTCCATCCGGGAGATAGTTTTTCTAAATCATTAATAAATAACACAAATAACAGAGGACTTAGCAAACAACCTTCTCTCAAACCCATTTTATTTTCAAATATGTCTGTAATTCCCCTTCTTTGCACCTAATCGACTCCCTGATAGGATTAATTAGGATGATCCCTCTGAGGATAATCCTATCTCATAAATCTCATTATGTCAAGGCATAGCTTTATCATCATCAAAACATAGTTATTTATCATGTTTTGTGATATGCTGGTATTATGCTTCTTATTTTTTTCAATAAAAGTCAGTTGATATTTTTCTACATAATATAGGAAGTATTGTAATCGTGTCAAATTTTCGATATCGAGTTTTCACTGGAAATATCAATTTTAAGGTCCCCTCAGTCCTTAAAGATGGTTTTTAGCAAATGGTCTGTGTGTGTGTATGTATGTTTGTACAGCATAACTCGAAAATGAAGAATCGCAGAAAGTTGAAACTTGATATTTCGTTTAGGTATCACCATGGGATCTGACAGTAAGTTATGTGTCAAAATTCCTCAATCGTAAGTATCACTTAATTCATTATTTTTTCTTTTATTTTTTTGCAATTTTCTCGAAAATGGCTCTTACTTTCTATTAACTATATACATCAACCACACTTACAAAGATCAATTTTTTTCAATTTTTATTTGAAATTTTTCTCTGGGAAAATGCATTTAAGGGGGGCACTATTGGGGGAAGTGTGGGGTTAGGTTTTTCTCTAAAGTGCTATCATAGTTGATGATATAATTCTACCATCCAAAAAAAAAAATTAATTAGAAACAGATTGCCAAAATTCCGAGTTTCAAGAAAATTAGCAAACCCGAAGTGCGTTTTTACTGAACAGTTTTTTTTTTCAGTTTTTAAACTTATATATTATTCAATTAATTGATTCCTTTCATTCTCTTAGGCAACTAATCCCCCCTCCTCCTCCGCCATATTATAGTAGGAATTAATACAAGCAATTATATCAACATTTGCTTAGTACGATTTACAAACATTATTTTTGAATTTCCTTCCATTCACAAATCTGATTTTCTCTGATCACAATCTCTTTGTCCTTATCCTTCGCGTTATTAATCTTGATCTAATAATGTTATTTAATCATTTAATTAATCACTATATTATTTTTATTTAAGCTATCCCTTTTATTGTTTCATAAAGCTTCATACTTCTAATCCTTAAAATACTTAAGCTCAATTTTAATGCCTGATAATTATCCATTTCTTTCTCTTACTTAATTATTAATTAAACACATTCTCAAATTTATATATTATATTGCCCCCCCCCCCCGATTGCATATCAGTGTTTAATCAATTAATAAAAACACTTTATCCATTCTAAATTTATGTTTTCTTTGAAACATATATATATTTCTCTATACTCGTATTTTTATAAAGTACTCTTCAAACTTCCTATGTTCCCCCTTCACCCGCATTAAAATACCATGACAAAACATGTATTTTAACTTAACACCACATTACAACTTTACCAGGAGACTTAATTTTAATTTGCTTTTCAATACATATTATTTTACTATATAGTAAAGTGTTCAATTTTAAACATAATTTGTAATTATTCCTTTCTGCTTTAATACAGACGATACACCTATATCTATATATAACCTTCTACATACAACTAACCTAACTTAACCTTATAACCTTTTACATACAATCAACTATCTATCAAATTACTATATGTTTGTGATATAAACATATATAGTT
This sequence comes from Triatoma infestans, assembly GCA_011037195.1. Classification (NCBI taxonomy): domain Eukaryota; kingdom Metazoa; phylum Arthropoda; class Insecta; order Hemiptera; family Reduviidae; genus Triatoma; species Triatoma infestans. The sequence goes on from JAAEAF010007085.1 coordinate 45,269, forward strand.
GAAATTATCTCTCTACAAAAAATTGATTGAAAACTTTACACTGACGATGGATGAGTATGCGAAACCGGTCAGAACCAAAATTATAAAGCAAAGCTACGATTCAACAAACAATTACAATGATTTTCTTGAAAACTTGGCATATGTTTGTTGCAGAAAGAAACGTTATCACTTTTATTTGAAACATTATGTTATGAAGAAAGAAACATTCAATTATGCCAACGTTTTGGACAGAATTTCCTGTCTTTATCAAGGCTTTAATATATAGGGTGACCAGAGTTATATGCTCCACCCACTTTTTTTTTAAACGGCGGGAAATTTCGAAAAAATAGAAAACACGTATTTAATCATTTTTAGTCTAGTTTATTTTCAGTGATTGATCCATTTTTTTAAACCCCAATATCCCGAGATACAGCATCCAACTTTTTTTTTCAAATGGAACATTATATTTTTTTTTGCATATTTTTATAGTAATTGAGCCTCTAAAAAAATTAAAAAAAAAAAAATTTAAATCGGTTAGGTTTTTCAAAAGTTATGGCAATTTAAAATATGAAAAACAAATTTCAGTTTAATGTCAAAATTACCTTATTTTTTTTTTAAAGAAGCTGTTCAAACTGGGCACCATCGACGGATAGGCAAGCCAAAGCTCTGACTCCCACACTCTGTTTGCAGCATCACTTAGGTGGCAAAGTCAACATCTAGTCAGGCTAGAGTTATTCGACGTTCCAGATCTTCGACTGAAGCCACGGGATTAAGGTTACTGTACACTTCATTTTGTAGATATCCCCACAAAAAATTGACAAAAAATGCACAATTTTATGGATTGACGAATCAAAGTTTACCAACAATGGCCTTCTTAATCGTTGGAACTTTAGAATATGGGCAGAAGAAAATCCACAAGTTACCTTCGCCACACTCCATTAGGTTGTTTTTTCTACAAATGTTTGGTGTGGAGTTTGAGGAAACCAACTAATCGGCCCATACTTCTACAGAGGGAACTTAACTGGTGAAAGGTATCTAACTTTTTTAAGAGACATTTGCCAGTTTTGCTTGAAGATGTTCCTCTAAAACGTCGGTTAGATATGTATTTTCAACAAGATGGTTGCCCGGCACATAATGCGAGAGTTGTTCGACGTTACCTGGACAGAAATTTCCACGAAAAGTGGTTAGGAACTCATGGTCCGATCCAATAGCCACCTCGACCTCCGGACTTAACCCCAATGGACTATTTTTTGTGGGGATATCTAAAAAATAAAGTGTAAAGTAACCTTAATCCCGTGGCTTCGGTCGAAGATATGGAACGTCGAATAACTCTAGCCTGCCTAGATGTTGACTTTGCCACCTAAGTGCTGCTACGAACAGAGCGTGGGAGTCCAGAGCTTTGGCTTGCCTATCCGTTGATAGTGTCCAGTTTGAAGAGCTTCTTTAAAGAAAAAATAAGGTAATTTTGACATTAAACTGAAATTTGTTTTTCATATTTTAAATTACCATAACTTTTGAAAAACCTAACCGATTTTAAATTTTTTTTTTTATTTATTTAAGAGGCTCAAGTACTATAAAAATATGCAATGTTTTAATAGTACTTGCATGCAAAAAAATATATAATGTTCCATTTGAAAAAAAAAAGTTGGATGCTGTATCTCGGGATATTGGGGTTTAAAAAAATGGATCAATCACTGAAAATAAACTAGACTAAAAATGATTAAATATGTGTTTTCTATTTTTTCGAAATTTCCCGCCGTTTAAAAAAAAAGTGGGTGGAGCGTCACCCTGTATATAGATAGTCGTGAAGATGCAGAGAAAGATTTTTTAATCATACACATTTGTTACATCACAGAAACTTAGGCTTAGTAATTTTTAATTTTTTTTTTTTTAAGTTTCTGTGATGTAACAAATGTGTATGATTAAAAATTTGTTTCTCCACATCTTTAAGACTAAAAGTAATGCCTATTTTTGCAGGCGGACTTTAACGTCCAACTACCAAATTAGGTGTCGTGGATGGGGGCGGAAGTACCTACTTTACTGTTAACATTTTTCATACCAGTATAAAATTTAGCAGTGTACGCGGGACTCGCTATCTTGAAGACTATCTATACATTAAAGCCTTGATAAAGACAGGAAACTCTGTCGAAACATTGGCATAATGGAATCTTAACTTTCTTAAACGATCCTCACCAAATTTCTTCATAACATAATTTATCAACGGTCAACAAATACATTTATATTTGAAACATTTTTCTGAAAAAATTTGATTTTAGAGATATCCTAGCTAACCCGGCCAGTCTGATTTTAATTACGTATTAGGGAAGTAAATAGAAGTATTATAGTTAACATAGTTTCAGCAAGAAAACACATCATTCAGCGTATTACCCTAATTTGCGTTGCTGTGCACTGAAAGGAAAGAAAGGAAAAATGTTTTTAACTGAAAGTCTTTTTTTTATTGTAAAGCTAGTGAATGGACTACATTTTTTTGTTAGTCCGTTTTCTGCATAAACATAAAGATCAGATGGTTTACCAACTCTGGAGCATGCGACATATAATTGCCCTGAGAGAAGCATTCGTTTTCTAAATTCAAACCGCACACTTGCAAAGATTGTCCTTGCGCTTTATTGATAGTCATAGCGAACGTATTGGGAATTGAAGTCGTTTGAACTCGAACGCCATATCTGTCGGAATGAGTGGTATTCGTGGAAGTAGTACGTCTTCACCTTTATGAGGTCCAATGAATATTGTTGCTTCAATTCGATTATTCAACAATTTTTTTAACTACTAATCGTGTACCATTGCATAACTTTGGCTGATTGATGTTTTGGAGTAATATAATTGGCACTCCAATTTTCAAATTTAGAATCCGGGAACATCGAGTGAATTAAGAAATTCCGTTGGATAATTCACTACTTCACTTTAGTCCATCACGGAGTCGATGGATTTGTATGTCACTGTTTCACCTGCGATTCTGTTTAGAATGATGTTGTTCATATCGAAGTACGTTGACATTTTTAGCCGCTAGAATGGCTCTTCCGCTTCGAAACATGGAATACCTTATCTACTAATTCTTCTTTTGATGTACAATGTTGCAGAAATTAGATAGGATGGTGATTTTTCGTGTTGCTGGATTTGTAGGTGCAGTGCCGTTACCGACTTCGGTAATTGTCTTGAATGTGGCAGCTGTTCAATCGTTTTGAAGTTGAACTCTCATATTCGTTGTTAAATGAATTTTTGTTTACTGTACTCCAAAGAGTTGAATATTTCAAGCAGGATGCAATTCATCAGCTGGTGTTGAGCTAGGTATCACTGGAAGCGTTTGCCTGAAGTCACCGGATAGTAACACCAATGCTCCACCAAATTGAGCCTGATTATTTCGCAAATCTTTCAAAGTATGGTCTAATGCTTCCAATTACTTTTTGTGAACCATTCGCACCATACACTCATCCTATACAATGATTTTGCTCGCCCGAAGAACCTTTCCTATTCCTGATGTTTTACAAATGTTATATATTGGGTTTACTGAGAATTGCATGCTTAGGGACCGTTTAAGAGCTAAATGTGCTGTTCTACCTCCTTCCGTGAACGTAGCAGTATTACCTGAAGAAGCAAGTGCTAACGCAATATGGTCATTTGAACGGATTTTAGCCAGGATTAAGGAAATTAAGAACGTTTTTCCAGTTCCACCAGGAGCGTCCAAAAAGTAAATCCACCGGGTTGGTTGGTCATAACTTGTATGGTGGTATCAATGCTATCTTTTGTTCTTGAAGGAGTTTCAGCGTATTTTCTTGGATGAATAGCTGTAAGACTTTTCTGGTGTATGATTGCTCTCTGAGCAGTCTCTCTCGAATATTGCATTGATCGACCTATTCGGTACTGTTACTCTCAATTGTGCCAACTAATTGCCACACATTGCAGGACAAAGATCCTCAATGAAGATTAGCGCTTCATTGTATATTTCTTCTGTGAAATCCAATCCATGATTTTATGTTTCTTGACGTATTCTGTGCAGAATATCTTCGGCAGAGAGCGCGCCACCAACGCAACACTGTCTATTTCTGCCTAACTCGCGTAACGCTCGGAATTTCCCGTTTCCATAGGAACTTCGGAGTAAAAAGTATATAAAAACATTCTTATATAGAAATGCAACGTTTTGTATAAATTTGAAGTCAATCCATTCACTACTTTTCGAGTTTTGCGGCCACAAATATACGGATGCTGAATTTTTATATATATAGATTGGGAATCTTTAGTTAGTTTAAATTTTTTACAAGGTTTGTTGATTTTGACATAGAGCACTCCTTTATAAGGCCGCTAAAGTATGCAAGTGAAATGCCCAACATTTTTTTTTATAGCCAAAGCAAATTTCTTGATTAAATTGAATAATTTTAAGAATAAGAGAAATTATGCGAGTGTTTCACACCAGATATTTAACCTTCAATTTTTCTGAAGTGGCACTTTACAAGGTAGCTTAACGATACATCTCCCTAGAACCTTCAGAAAATCAATTTTTTTGAATTTTTTTTTTAAATAAAAGTGATACGTCTCTTTGGGTTTAGTTAATTATACAAATATATTGTCAGAACCGGGGGGGGGGGTGGGCCTGAAGACGGGAGAACTCTTTAGTAATTCTTCAGTTACTCTTCAGTAATTCTTCAGTTTATCCCTTGATAAAGCTAGAGACTATTTGCTAAAAAACATTTTTCTTATTCAGAAAATTTCAAAATGTATTTATTATCTGTGAAAGTTTCAGTTTCGAAATCTGGCGCTATCGTATTACATCCTCTTACAGAAATAATAAAATATCACTAGAAAGGAAAAAAAAAGTAAGTCGATGGATTACAAATTTGATTTTTATTATTTATAAGGGTGATATTTGTATATAAGGAACTAAACAATTTTAATTGAACATGAACAATTTACTAAAAGTTATTATAAGTCGGGGTTTATATTATTTGAGGTAGTTAAAGTTGTCTGGTAAGTTTTGTATGTTACTAGTGAATGTGTGTTGTACAAGAAGGGACCTTTCTCTTTATCAACTCGTTAGCTTGTCTTGGGTTAAAACTCTCATCTTCTCTTATATGCTTTTACTGTTTTAAAAACACATTATTACTTTTTTTTTCTTTCAATCATATCTTGCATTTTATAATTATAGATAATTAGCAAGCTAAAAAATTAACCGTTAAAAATTTAACAAATCAACTGTTATCTTAATTTTTACTAGCAAGATTGCTTTCTTACTTCTTCCAGGCGACATTCTTTAAATAAATAACGTTAAATCGAAACGTATTTATTTATCTGGCCTATGAGATATCTTTAGAATTTTAAACCGGGGGGGGGAGGCTATTATTTAAGAGGGCACTTGGATTTATGACTTGATTATTTCCCTTTTAAGTTCTGTTCAGTGGCGTTACTGGGCTATTATTTAAGTCTACTGTTATTAAGGTTACCCAGTATGTCCTAAAATATACTTCTGAAAATTAATTTCTTCCTATTTAATATAAAAATTTAGGAATTACTCTCAATTTTCAAAAATCGGAAACACTTATATTACTTTTTTTTACTGCAATAATTATAACGCGGGCTGAAGATAACTTGTTAAGTCTACTGAACAGGCATGGCACGTACAAAGCAGACAGCAAGGAAATCTACTGGTAGCAAGGCTCCGAGGAAACAACTGGCTACAAAGGCAGCTAGAAAAAGTGCACCGGATACTGTTGGTGTTAAAAAACCACATCGTTGCAGGCCTGGTACAGTAGCTTTAAAAGAAATCAGAAGATAACAGAAAAAAAAAAAGCAGAAAGCAGAAGATAACGCGGGCTAATTTTTTTTTCAAAACTTGGAACTTGACCGTAAAGTTGCCCTAACATACATATAGTGTTGTTAACGGTACATGTTGATTCACTGCACTTAGGCAGGTAGATTATGATTATTATATTAAGTAAATATTTTAAATAAAAAGTGTTATGTTTATTTCCAAATATGTTGCATTCAATAAATTTTCAAATTATTTCGTAATACTATATGTATTTATAATTTTAATTACTATTTTACGACGCACCATATTGGTCCTCCGGGCCGGATGTCAACAAAAAATCGTGCGCCTTAAGAGCAGCAACTATTTTAGAAGATAGAATTCGGATTTCGGATTTGCTAGTTGGATTTGCGTGCATATCTACGAAGCTATGAGAAGATTCACGAAGCAAATTTTTTGTACATATTTTTGGAAATATAAAAATCTTATAATTCGTTTGAAATTTTAATTACCAAAATTGAAATTATTAATCAATGCCAAGGTTGTGTAATTAGCTGTTACTAATTGCTTTAATAGGAATGTTAATTAGATTTATAATTCTAACAATGGTTTTATTGTTTATTAATGTCATACAGATGGCAGTGCCATACATTTTACTGAAGTAGGAAGTACCCTCCCAGATTTCTTCAAAAATAAATTTTCCTAACAGAATATTCAAAAAGAATTTTGTAGAGGTATTTGTTAGAAGAAAATCTTTGGAACCGTTTTATAGATAATCACTAAAAAGTGTGGGGGGGGGAATGTGATAAAATGGTACGTCCACGTTCTATTGTAGCACCTATATACACGAAATACCAAGTTTTCACTTCCTGTGATTTTTCGTTTTTGAGTTATTTATATTCACAAATAAATAACGAGAAAAAGGGGGGGGGAGAGAGAATGAGAGACTAATTTTTAATTAAAAAAAAAAATATAATAATTCTTTTTAAAATTTCCTAGAAAATGTCAGTAAAAATTCTGTTAAATATTTACACGATTTCTTGTATAGCAACTCACAGAGTTCTGAGTGATAAAAATGTTCTTTAAAGTCAACACTTTTAGTAAATGTTCAGTAACATTAACTAAGTCTCATCACGATTTGTACCTTATATACTATACTGTTGAGGCTCCCATCTACTAGTTATTAATCTTATGGCTGACTAAGGATTACTGTTAGTTCTTCTTGTAAGTCCTGTTTATATAATATCCCTTGGCTGTAAATAAAATGATTAAGATACGAGGCGTACGGAGATGTTCTTTAGGTATGATCTCTGTAGTTTAAGCTAGAAACCGGTTTCTTCCTAGTTTTTTAACTTTGTTAAATGTCCATGCTATTCCACGTATGTTTGTTATTCATTCATTACTTTAATACAACTTCCAGGGTCTTTCAATTCCTTATTTTTTTTTTTTGTCATTAATCTTACATTTATCCCCGTTTTATTTATTAATAAATAAAACTATAGATTATTTAATTATCCTTTAAATTAACGAAAAAAGTTTAATTTCCTTATTACTTTATTTATTAAAGTTTTACTTGATTACAATGAGATGTTTCTATGGCAATGGCCAGAGAAGTTTAAAAAAAAAAAAAAAATCTAAAGAAAGAAGAGTTTCTTCTTCGAAATATTCATTTT
>JAAEAF010007086.1:0-86812 GCA_011037195.1 Triatoma infestans
CCCCAACTTATTAGGATTAAATAAATAGGTCGTTATGGTTGGCTATTCCAGTGGATGATGATTCACCAAAATATTAATCTTTTATTTGTTTCTCTAGAACCATTTACTAATTTCTTGGTTTTAACCTTTTTTATTTTTTGTGTTATATTTATTTTTATATTGATGTTAATGAAATTTATATTTTCCTTTTAATACAAAATTAAAAAAAAGAAGAAAAGATCTAACTAAAGCTTCTAATTAAGAATATCTCTAAAATCTCATCAATATTTTAAAAAGGTCGTTCCCAATTCATTCTAATAACGCTTGCTTGCTCTCCTCATACCAGTAGATGGCTGCTCCAGTAAATTGCATTAAAGCTATTAAAGGCAAGCTTTTTTAATGGGGGATTGAATATTTTCTCTCTTTTTCTCTCTCAGTGTTTATCGAGAAAACTTTTTGAGGTTTAATGAGAACGAGCTAATTTTTTTAGATTAAGTAAATGAGTTTTTATTAAACAAACGAAAAAAAAACGTTTTTTACTCACATTTTTTCCTTAATCAGATAGTTAACGGAACTAATGTAGAATTTTAATCTCTTTTCATTCTTTTTTTCTCTCGGTTTTAAATCTTGATATAAAAATGAAAATTTTTGTTTTTTTCGTTGAGACAATATCTAAAACCTCGCTTAATCTTACCAACACGATGTGTACCTTTATTCAGTAGTTTCTTTAGTGTTACGCAATTTCCTGAAAAATGGCCTATTCAACAATTCCGTATTTAATATATAATATGCAATGATCTTTTTGGGGGGCCGGCTGGCTAGATCATGCAGTTAAAATATATTAATTAATAATTAAAAATAATTAAATTAAATCTAGTTAATTAAACATTTTTCTTAGCAAAATTAATATTTTTTTTATTTTTTTTAATTAAGGCGCGTCAACATCTATGGTCATTGGCGCCCGGAGCCTTGTCAGTGCACTGCTGGCCTCTGGATATTACAGACAACACTGTCCATCATCGAACAGTTAGCTGTAGAGGCTCCTAGGAAGACAAAAATCTAAGGGTAGTACAGCTGGACTCGAACAGGGACCTCCGGCTGAGAGTTCAACGCGCTACCAATGAGCATATCCCTCCCCACATTATGGAGAGCCCAAAAACAATCCCAAAAACATTATGATAAAGCATTAAATTAGTCTTCCAAAAAAATAACAAATTAATAAATATTTTCCACAAATTATGCCTATATTTATAAAATACCGATAATATAAATTTCTTCTTTTTTTTTTTTTTTTGGATAAAAAGTATTAATTTAAATGTCTCCTTCCCTACCGGTATAAATGGTTGGAACGGAAATTAAAAAAAATAAATAATAGTGTAACTTCCTGCCGATTGTATATAATCTACTAACAGTGTATAAAAATGTCGAATGAAAACCCTAAATGGTGATTACAAAGTTTGAACTCATTCAGTTTATTCAAAATGGTGATATTCATATTCTTTTAGAAGGGAGGCTTGTTCCAGTCATTGATCGTATATTATTTTCCCTATTCATTTCTTTGTTATTAATTTTTATTGTATTAGGTTTTTATCACTCCCCTTCCCCAATAGTCCAAAAAAATGTAATATTTCTACTTTCTCTTCCTGTTGCAAGAGGAAGTATCGCAATCATCTCATATTTACGAAATATTATCTCAAAGAATGTTTTGAAAGAATTCGATTTTGTCTGGGTGAGTGTTAGGTGTGAGGGGTATGAAATCAGCATAAATCAAATACGGAAAATCAAAGAAAGTTGAAACATGGTATTTCGTTTAGGATTGATTTTTTTTTTCAGATTTTTTGTGATTTTTTCTAGAAAGTCCTTCCATGATTTCCTTTAAACTTTTTATTACACTACGTCACTCACTTTTATTTGAAACATTTTTCTGGGAAAATTCATTTAAACACCATTACCAAACCAATCTGGTCTCTCCTAAACCGAGGGTCTCTTTAATTCTATTCATATACAGCTTTAACATCAACATCTTGCTGTGTATGGCTCCTGGACTTATTTTCCAGATATTATCATGCTATCTCCGGAGCCAATCTCAAATAGATGCAATCATAGTCCCTTTAGTAATCTTCAGGACAGTTGATTGGCTGTGGCATTTCCTTTAATCCCCATATGTTCCATTCCAGCCGAACTTTATTAAGCCGGGAAAATTGTTTACGGGAATCTCTACACTACCAAACTAGAAATGGGGTGGTTTTGAAGGCGGCAAGTGCCCTCAGTGCAGCCTAGCTGTCAAAATGATGAGAATCTACTTTCTTTTTTAGGGCCATTCTCAGATTTTCCTTTGCACACATCTTAATTGCAAATATTTCGGCTTGGAATACTGTGGTGTATACACAGGAGATCTCTCTATAAGTATCTCCGGTTTCAACCCATAAATACCAGCCCCAGAACAAGATACCATTTTGGAGCCTCTCCAATCTAGCTGCGTCCTAAATGGAATAACAAAACTGTATTTTGGACAGATATTGTCCCAGTATGTTGATTACATGTCCTGACTCGACTTTATCTATTCTAGCACTAGTCCCAAGCAAAGGAACAAGTGTACTTCCAAAGAACATTGCTCATTATAGAAGAATTAAGTGTATCGTCAAATTTTCTCGATTAATATACCTTTAAAGAGTTTTTTTTTTTAATTTTTGTAATTAGCTTTAAAAAGATACCAAAAGGGGGGCATCTCACCAATTACCAACTTTACCTCACAATTCATTAACTCACATAATTTGCTTATCACATTTGTTTGAAATTTTTTTCGATGTAGATTGATGTTAGGATGATCTGGGGGAAAGTTATGCTTGGCTCAAAAGTGTAATTTTATTACATTTATGTTTTAGCCCAGTTTATATATTGAAGTGAAATAACTATTTCCAAGTGAACCCGAAAATTCCAAGTTTGAAGAACATTTTCAATGATATGTTTTTTTTATTACATCGCATTTGTTCAAGTTCAGCTTTAAAATTATCAATCAACATTTTTTAAATTAATGATTTTTGTTACTATACAAACCTAATTAAACATATTTAATTCAATGTATAGTTTCAGTCACATATTGTTCAACTTTAATTAACCATATAATAAGTAAACAACGCTGTTATGCAAGTTACTGTTTATTATTGTTTATTAACATTTAGCAAAATTACAGTCAGCATTTTTTATTGTTTTTACAATGCTTATTAATTCCTTCCATTATTTACCCCTCCCAAATCCCCTGAATCCGAAAAAAATTAATGTTTTACTAATTGATGTGTGTATAAAGTAGAAGATAGTTACAGTAGTATATTGTTGTTAAAATTTGATTTACCGTTTTGTAAATCTTAGTGTACATTTAATTTAAATTAATGAAATACAAATTATTTCATATAATTGATTAATTATCGTAATTCATTACAAAAAATGTATCACAGCTCCTTTTTTAATACATCTAAACGGTTATCTTAAAGGTTTTTTATGCGATTTGCTTTAAAATCGCTGCAACGATTTTTTTTTTTTTTTTTAAATAACTACTCGTGTAAAGTCCTACAACTATTTGGAAATATTTTTCATGGAAAATAGATTTTAGACAGTTAAATCTTCTAAATCAGATGAAGATATTAGAATTCCAAGTTTAAAGCATAGAACGGTTAACCGGAAATGTGATTTTAGGAACATACTCGAAATGGCTCCATTAGTTTTCTTTAGAAATTGGAACGAAATCTATTCATATTTTGGAAATATGAATATGGTTCATATTTTTTTTTTAAATTATGGAAACTGAGGTTGTAACAGCATTCAAAGAGAAGCTCAGGAACCAAAGAGAGCCAAGAGAAGCTCAACCACTCTCTCGGACTGGATTGGGAGAAACTCGATAAATATAGCGACGGATAGTCCATAAAAACACAGTTGAATTCAGTTCAATACATCCAATTACTACGTGTCATTTTCATACTACTCTACCTTAAAACATTTCTCTATTGTTAACCAGACCTAAATTCTCTCCACCTAACACATCCATTATAAAGACAGAATGCGATTTCTTTACATAGTCACTTTCAAGTAGTTTTTATTCTCAGAATATTATCCCCACTTATTGCATATAATCTGAAACTTAAACAGAAAATTTTGTAAAAATTCGTAGTTTGAAGAAAATACCATCCATTAATTCTAATTGGTTGTAGTAAGAGAGAAATCATGCCAGATCTTTATTAAACCAGTTTTTTATTTTTCCATAGTGATGCAGAATTATTGTGAAAACAACTTGGGTGTGTGTTTAGGGTATTAGTAATTAAGATCGATTCAGTTAAATATTTATTAGTTTATAAGAGAAAACACTCACACAAGTTTCTCTTGCTGTAATTTACATAATTATAATTGACAAACTTTCTACTAACTTAATACTAAAAGTTTAGTGTCACAATTTTTTTGAGGGAGCAATGAACTCCCCTCCTATCTCACCCCCCCCAAGCAAAGTTGTTATTATAGGTCTCTAGTGTAAATAGCTAGTATCGTAAGGTTTAATGAAACCCATTTTGTTCTTATGGAGAAAATCTAAAAACTTAAAAAAAAACTTTCCATTATTGTTGTACTTTTCTCCAAATCTGGAAATTTAGCAACTCATTTAATTGTAATTAAAAATATAAAAAATATAACGTTCACTCTAAGACGTGCTATTTGTCCCCCAGGTTCATATGAACCACATCTTATTACCATGTGTTGATACAATTAAATATCTAGGATTCTATAAGACAAACGCCTGACATGGAACCCACATACAAGATTGAAACGAAACGAAGTAAAAAAAACGTTACAGCCTACTCAAGCGACTACTAGACAGACGCTCAAAACTAACTTTAAATTACAAATTACTTATCTACAATCTCCTATTAAAACCAATTTGGACTTACGGACTCGAGTTATGGGGCTCAACCAAGCGTTCCATCATCCACCGCCTCCAAACCCTAGAATCCAAAATACTCCGCTCTGTATAAACAATGCTCCGCTTTACGTTTCTAACCTGACAATACATACCGATCTCCAGATTCTATTTATAAGTGACCTGGTCCAAATACGTTACCGCAAATTTCATACCCGTCTCGCACATCATCACAATCCAACCTGTTGATTTCTTTGAAAATTGCTAAAAATGGAAAAAAATATTGTAGAGTAAAATTGCACTTTCTGTGAACCGTTTTTCTTCTAAACTTGAAATTTTGGTATCACATTTGATTGCAATCAGTGTTAAATAGATGATAAAATAGTATTATAAATTCAAATGGTATTTTAGAAGAAAACAACCCCCCCCCGCTTCCTTGAAACACTTCTTAAATGAATTTTTCTCAGAAAAAAGTTTCAAATTAAAAGTCATAGTTCTGTACATAGTGTATATATATAATGTTTAAAGAAAATTGTTGTAAACATTTTCGGAAAAACGTCCAGTTGATCGATTTTTAATCAAAACGTTATTGTCCGATCTTCTGACAGCTCTTAACTAAAATATCAAGTATTCTATGCTTTCGCTTTTTGCGTTATTGCTCACCAAACACAGAAAGATATACACGTGTATCAATACATGTAATTACCGGTGAATACTCAAAATTCGAAAATTTGTAAGAAGAAATAAACAAATTGAATTTCTTTTAAAAAAACATTGAATTCTTTTATTCATTTATAAAACTTTTTATTCAGAACTTTTTCCCTAGAAATAGATTGAGTTTATTAAAGTTAAGATCATGTAAGACTACAATATGAGCAATATAATAAATTTTTTTTAAACATTTTCATATTTTCTAGGAAACTGCCCTCTAGGGAAACTCTGAATTGCAACATTTAAAACTTTTATTCTAGATAAATGTTTATTTGCATATTTCAGTGAATAATTGAGCATTATGAAAAGCGTTTTATACGTACATATATATTTGTTTTTCCCTTCATTTAAAAAGCTTCTTATCTTCAATTCTCTCCATAATTGGTTTCGAACATTTAAACACATCCATCTGATTAAAATAATATTTTTTGCTTCAAGCGAACCCACAGTCAAACTGTACTTTAATACAACATACACACTGACCAACACAGTATACATTTTAAGAACGTCTGCATATTGAATACATATAAACATTAAAACCCCAAGGAAGTCAAATAGGCTTTGATACAAAGTTTCGCCTGCTTTCCTCCTGGTATTCCCGCTTACCATTGCAGAAGCTGGGTCTCCATTCAGGCTTTGATGGAAGTTTGAATCGGGCTTTTGAAGAAACTGCAGAAAGATGCAGTACCTGTGAAAATGTCCTTCGAGCCCTCACTTGCCAGCGCATCCGCCTTCTCGTTGCCCAGGAATCCTGCATGTCCCGGAACCCAAGCGAGTATCAGCTTATTCTGAATCCCCATTTTGGAAGAGGGCAACTAGGCAGCCGTGAGACTGGGGTGACAAAAGTATCTTCAAAGCAACCTTTGGCAATCGGAGTGTATGTCTCTCCTCCCTACTAATTCTTGTCTTTAAATCTTCTCAGCATAGAACTGTAAGCCACCACTTCCGCCTGCAGTACTGTAACAGAATCATATTACAATGGATTAAATTCAGATGTTATCCTACATGCGGAAATCGCAAAAGTATTATTATCGTATGTATTAATAATAAGGTATTATTAATACACAGATGAGCCCATCTCCATCGAATAGACGGAAGAGACGGACTCATCCAGAGTCTTGTGCGGAGGAGAAATTATGATATTGCAGCACCTTGACTGTATGTCCTTGCTTAGCGTACGTGAGGAATAATTTTATTAATATCGGACCAATGGAGAGATCGATATTGTGTTCGGAAACTTGACGTCGAATAACTGAATAATTGTCGCGACCGTAAAAAAAAAAAAAAAATTAAGGTGTTATACTAAACCAGCTTTGTCTATGTGTATTGAAGTTTGACTGTTATAAAAATAAAATTCTGCCTGTGTTGCTGTATGTAGTGAATCTATTTCTTCAGTCCGATTGTTCAAACAAAATTTTTTGAACATTACACCCTTTAACAATGGTGCCTCACAAGTAAAACTCTTCATTCCTGCATTAAAGACCTTTCTCAATTGCTTCACAGACATACATTAGAGGCAAAAGCAGTATAGAATTTCCCATTTATTAATTCTGTTTTCCTTCATGTGTCCTGGCTATAATAATGTAATAAAAACACAACGACAATCTAATATAAATTTCGAGTGTGACAAAAAAAAAATGTACAAATGTTTAATTATGTATGATGTAGTTTCTGTCCAGACAAGTGCTGATGAAATTGTTATAAAACTTTATACTATAACAAACTAAACATTCAAATTCTCATATCATACTTGGTATTTAATATTAACTACCACATACACCATGGGTTACAACATGTATAGTAATGTGTGTATGTAAACTTCCTGTTTATATACATACCATAACTATGGTAGTAACCAGCTGGAGAGTTTGCAAGAGTATGTTCCAAAACCACTCCAGCTCATTCCAATGTTTAGTTAGATTACAAGTTGTGTATATAAACAACTTAAATTAAGGTATTAATTAATTAATCCAACTTTTTAGATAATTATTATAAAAAATAATATAAAATTTTATTGTTAAATGCTCACGCGAATTTCCATCACTGGAATTCACACAATTTTAACTGATAAATTTTATTCAAATCTGAAATTTCAACTAAATGTTTTGGTTACATTTGTCTCGATTTCTCAAAACCTCGTTGAAATCAACTTTCTTTGGAAAGAAAAGTTTCAAACAAAATCGATACATCTACAATTTGTATGCGAAAGTATTTGTGAAGAAAGTTGATGGTGTATTTTTTGGAGAAAATAAATCGGGGGTTTCCTAAAAAAAATAAAAAAATAAACTAGCATTTCTATTCAACCGATTTTTCTCATGCTCGGAATTCTGGGTAATATTAAATCTCATTTAACTTACAAGATATTGACCGTCAATGAATACCAGTTTCTTTTTTTTAATATCGTTGATTCAGTTAATTTACTACCCTCTTAGTATGGTAAAATAATCAAAGTATCGGAAAGGTTTTTTTTTTTTATAAAACACACTTAAGTTTCCGGTTTGAGGCCGCCTCAATGGTTTCCTAGTAACCGATGTTTCGCCTAAATAGGAATGGGCTTTTTCAGGGCCATGACACCATGAGCATTCAATCTGAAGAAGCTCATTGCAATATGGACGAAACGTTCGTTTCTAGCAAACCATTGACACGATTTCTCAACCTGGAAACTTAAGTGTTTTCCATGAGAAACGGCGCGGAAACCTAAAAGATTAGATTTTATGAAGTTAACTTTTTTATTACTATTAATTGCTAATAAATATCGCGGTAAAAAGTATAAATTAGTTTCCATCGACCACACGTCAATATTCATCTTATAAATTAAATAGATAACAAGATCAATAAATTGAACCTTCAAACTGACTGTTTCGATATTCTAGAAAACGTCTCCATCAATTGAAATGGTTAAGTACTTACAAAATAAACCTATCACTTTTATTTGTAATATTATTTTTGAAAAAAATTTGTTTAAACGTGATTTGTGACCATACTGAATTGCTGGCCGCATACCTGGCCTGGAACAAAACATCAGTGACAATCCGCCCAACTGTTATGTAATCCGCCATGTCACATGAGATGTAATGCATCTTATCTACCCACCACAATCTAGGTGAGATCAAGATCCGTTCTATCGCAACCCCTAGAAGATATCTGGAAGGAGAAATAGGGGCAATTTGCCACGAGCATATAAAGGGCTTGACTAGAATCAAGCAGTGTGTCTAAAGGGAGTCTACAATTCAGTCTGGTGCATACAGTCGTCATGTAAATGCATCATCAAGCAAATATTCTGCAAGTTCAGTCTGTTATTTCTACTTGCGCTGCCATTTTCTATACCAGTTCTGTAAAGTCCTTGTAGTATTCAGTTTCTCAGATTATACATCAGCGTAATTTTATTCTTCTACCATTTTTCTCTGGCCAATCCCACAAAAAGCTCCACTATATGATAGTGGTAGTGACAAAATGTCAGTGAAATCTGGTATAAAATCTCATACACTCCCTTCTAGAAGCAAACTATATACCCACCTCCATCTAATATGCGACTTAATATTGTTAAGTGCAACTAAAATATTGGGTAAAATTCCACTGAAAAGAAAATGTAGTCAATTATAAGTGTGTTAACTAATGACGTAATTTTTTGTTATATTTTGTTCCCCGTTACCTTTGTAAAAATTACTCAGTACTCACTGAATATAATTTATAAAACTAATTAAAATACTTTTATCTAAACAATTCAAGATTTGGTGTTCAATTCTACGTATATGTAATGTGGTGGGGAAAGTTTTTTGAGATTTTATGTGCTTCCTTGCAATAATCACATTTGACGTATTCACTTGTGACCTGCCCCACAAAATGACTGTCATATTTGACTTCTTTTATTGTTGCACTCTTTTTCCCATGATCTAATTATACATAATAAAACACTATTCTTATTCAAACTTATAAATAATGCAATAAAACACAAAAGGAAATAAGCAAATGTTTTGTATATCATGTTTTAATATAAACATTATGATGTTGACATAAATTTAAGATATTCTTTTTAAAACAGTACTCACCACACAAAAAAGTTTTGTAGTCAAAAAAAGAAAAGGATAGAATAACTCCCATTAAAAGTTGAGAGAATTAAGCTGAGGGAAAAAAAATGAAAGAAGGGAAACATAAGCTTCTAGAGTATATGTTGGTTACAAAAATAAACTGGTGTTAAACACTAACACAACGTACTCTTAATCCAATTATTATAATTAAAATAAAACATTATCATTAAAATTATAATGTTCAGAAATGTTTAGACACGGGTTGGCCGTGAAAAAAAAGTTGGTGGAATTGTACATTCATACCTGGAATGGACTTTATATGATAGTTGGCGTCACCACTTACCAGCCGGTTGTTACAATGAAAGGTTAATATGAAAACGTGTGCCTAGTATGTATGTACTGGTCCTGAATCAATGCCTCCCGGCAAAATAAACAATCATTGATACTACTCACAAATTAGAGGAAGTCGTCAAGCTGTTTCATAACAGATTTTATATATATATATATATATATATATATATATCTACATTGATCAGCCAGAACGCTACATATACTACGTAGAGAAATGGTTGTTTTATTGAAAACAATAAAACGTAAATCCCAAATCGATATGAACACCTTGAAAGAGTTTTCTGATATAATTATGCTGTCTAAAAACCACAAAAAAATAAAAAAATCTCTGGACTGAGAACGCTTTAGATAGCGCTCGGAATATCCAAGAATATTTGGGGAATTTAATTACACAATAAGTAATTAAAGTTTCGGGTAAAGACCTAACTAAAGTTGGGCTCTTTGTAATGTGAGAGGATGATTGAAGTGGGCTTCAAATTTGTATATTCAATTGAATACTTATACCATTTTGGACAATGTAACGGAGAACTTTAATGGCAAGAGCGTAGATAATATTACAATCTGTTTTTTGAAATTTAAATTTAACCACATTTATTATATGTTAAAATTACAAAAACTTTTACAAAAATAAATATCTCACTTTTTCCCAGGAAAACTGTACCATATCATAAACTCCATTGTATGTTATTTATTTATTTATTTATTTTGGGCGGCGGGGAAGTTGGGACGAAAAACTTCACAGAATATAAAGAAAGAATTTATGAGAAAATTTCAACTGACAAAACAAGTAAAACTTTCTTGACGTTAAAAGTTTATAGAAAATTGTTACATAAATATGTAGGAGCAGAAGTAGCCTGTAGCGCTTGATTTTAAGTTATACCGTAACAATGGGTAAATAAATTTCTTGTACATTAGTTTAAATAGCTTGTTGTTGTAGAAGAGTACCATTATTCTAAATACTAAAAGATGTAACTTCGAAATTATATTTAAACAATTAACAAAGACCCGTAGGTTCTTAACTCACTAAAATATTATAATGAATTAATATATTTAAAAACTTGAGGTGAAGTAAAGAAATCTGGTACCTCACACGACTATTACTTTTTATTCTTGATATTGTTATACGTATATAAAATGACATCATAAAATTTCAAATTTTACTCATTTGTACTAACATAAATTTACAGAAAGGGGGGACAAGTGTCACTTACCAACCGAAGCTGGTAGAGAATTATTACACTCTAGAGATGTCAGTAATATTAAACAAACGCTTTAGAATTTTCAAAACATCTCAGATTTCTTGGAACTGCTTAAAAACATGTTTTTTTTTCAGAAAAATATTAAAAATAAAAGTGATAGATCTATAACATATTATTGTTATTATTAATAGACCGAGTAGCGTCTGGCATAAGCAGATGATGTTTTAATAACAGCAACGACAAAGACAGCGCTTGTACGGAGAATTCAAAAACGCCTTTGAAGATTTAGATTTAACGATTTATGAGGCCAAAACAAAGTATCTTCGGCCTGTTATTTCTGAAAAAAAAAATGAAGTAGGTAAGGAAATAATAAGAATAACAGCTGAAAATAAATGTTTGTAGTTATTGAAAACTGACAGGGTACCGGACACTGTCCAGGAAGGCAAAACTACTACTTTATAAAATGGTCTTCAAACCTATTGCATTATTGAACATACGTATTGGTGGGTCCGCAATGCTAGATAAATTCTGGGATTTTTTTATCTTTCATAGCATCATATTTCTGATGTTCCTGACCAAGTTCGTGTTCTGAATCAAGTTCGTGTAGAGAATCTGGTTCAATCTTCTGTGTCAGCCATAAATGGTAGTATCGTAGGTGACTATTTCGCGGCTGAGTGGATTGAGATGACAGTCTACAGTGTAGAGGATTTTCAGGAGACGATTTTGGATCGAATTACACAAAATTTTTATGTGGATGTGGGCAATTTTCGTATGTCAATGAGTCAGTCGCAAGTCTTAGGAATTTGTTTTGGATTATCTGGAGTTTACTAATGTTACTGTTACTGGTCAGGCTCCAGGCGGAGGAAGTGTAGAGTAACACTGGCCTGATTGATGTGTTTATAAAGTAGGATTTTGTTTTGTTCAGTTATTTTTGAGTCGCCTGGCAGTAACAGGAGAATGACTATAGTCATTTTTTTGGAATTCACTTTATCCTGTACATGAGTCGAGAAGTTCAATTTGTTGTCCAGTGTTATGCCGAGGTATTTGTGGTTGTTAGTCCAATGGATCAAAGTCTTTTAATATTTAACTTGTCTGTTAATTGTAGGTCTACATTTGGGGAACAGTATGGCGTTAGTTTTGTCGTGATTGATTTTTATTTTTCATTTAGTGCGGTATTTTGTCATTTTGTCTAGCGCAGTTGTAAGCCTTTGTTAATAGTGTCAATTCTTCGTGATGATTTGCACAAAGAATATCATCCGCGAATAAGGGATACGTTGTTATGAGGAAGTATGGGAAGAGAATTAATGTAGGTGATGAATAGCCTATTGGGTAGGAGCTAGGTTAGGAGGAAGTCGGGTTTTGCTAGATGTATGACTTCCTGTTGATATGGTATGAGGAAAATAAATGGATAAAGTCGTTTCATCCCAGTGATATTTACTATTTTAATTCATAATGAAATCATTCATAAAAAAATATATGTCTCCAAGGATTTTTATTATATATTCTCTTCCATTGTCCTTAACTATTGATCAGAGAATATGTGGATTCTTATAGAATGTGCAGGAATTTTACCTATGGGAGCCATTGACCTTTACCATATAAATAACCGACTGTCCACTCTTCAACACTTCTCTTCTCCTAACTAAAACTTTATAGTATAGAATATATTTTCGGAAAACTGATGAATGAAGTTCTTTCTTCACTTTTGGGTGTTTGTCTGTTAGTGGAAATTGTGAATCTTTGTGTGAGCTATAATTTATTTTTTACTATCTTCAAAAAACCAATTTTTTAGTCTTCAGAAATTCTTTTAATAATTGTTACATATACTCAACGTTTCGGCATTTTTTATGCCATTCTTAAGAATAATTTTGTCTAATATGGTGCATAAAAAATACAAAATTAATTATATAATGAGGTATGAAGGAAATAATTTTTTTTTTTGTAATTATACTAAAATATTAGCACACTTTGTATTATTGTCCAACAAATGGTAATTCTATTATATCAACAACCTGTATAATCCAGTGTTGCATTAATATTAATTATTAGTCGTCATCATTGTCTTCATTGTTAATTTTTAAAATTATTATATTTAATTGAGTATATTTTTGATCATGGTATTTTTTTCTTGATGAGATTAATAATTTGATTGGTTACGCAATTTAAAGGTTTGGTAGCCATGTATATATGTACATTTTTTTAAATTACTACTAATGTTTGTGGTGTTCGTTACGACCGCTGTATTCAATGGTGTAAATTGGATGTTGAGATTCGGTCATACAAAAGAACTCTTTTTAAATTTCCACCGACGTTTCGGCAAATTTATAGCCTTCTTCAGTTTAAAAATTTTCAGTTAGAATTATTTACAAACTGTAGTTTAACCTGTAACATACCATCACCATGTGTTAACACACTTGCATTTACAGTTTGTAAATAATTCTAACTGAAAATTTTTACACTGAAGAAGATAATAAATTTGCCGAAAATTTGTAGAAATTTAAAAAGAGTTCTTTTGTATGAGCGATCTTCAAATTCCAATTTACACTATTAATGTGTGAACTGTGAAATTGTGATTTTTGTATAGAAGTTGTGCAATATAATATCCTTATATTGGGATTTATATTTTATTGAATATTTATTGTTCTTCTTGCGACCACAGTCATCGACACACTAAACGTTTGGAAATTGCGTTTGGAAATTTCTAAACTTTCTAAAAACAGCCGAAAGTTGGCTTTGCAATTTTTTTTTCATACTCGACCCATTTAGAAAGAAATTTGTTTTCTTTAGATCCTCACTACTAAATACAAATTAAAAATACTTTACCTTTATCAAGGACTGAATGTATATAATATAGGAATATTTCGGATCAACATTCAAGAGTTCTCCTGTATTTGAAACGTATTTTACTTAATATATAATATATTTCTATAAATTTTATTATTTTACTGTAATGTACCTAATCACGCCCCACCTCAAGTTCACTGCATTTCTCCCTACCTACTTGTAGAGGGAGCAAACTAAGGAGCGCATTTGGTTACTAATAGGGGAGAGTAGGGGCTAGTCTAGCCGCCTGTTTAAAACGAATGCCTAACGACTGACTTTTTCTCTCATAGAATCATTCCGAACGCTTTACCGTCTACCGTTAACGTCAAGGTTCTCACTCCGTCACTCTGGCAGTCAATCTGTCACTCTCTTCTCACGCTACCTCACACTTACTCTAAAATATACAGTGTAACATCCTTGCAGTGTTTATTATTTGCACTTAATACAAACAGCGTTCAGTAAGGCTGACTTTATTCAACTCAATTTTTTCTTCTAAACAACCCCCAAAAAATTCAGTATATACTCTAAATTCTTGTGGGGGGAAATTTCCCTTACCCAAAGTTTTATTTATATAAAAAACTGGCGTGAAACACTCACAGTATTCACGACTGCTATAAAATAAAAAAAAATTGACAAATATTCTTTAAAGTTTGAATTTTTTTCAGAGTCCTATCATAAATACAGAAGAGTGAGATGCTGATAGGCATCCTTATCTCAGGTAGCCATTTTATTGTAGTTACATTTTAGTTCAGAAGAGAGCGCTAATATCATTGAAGCAACTCGTATAACGTTTGAAATTTAACGCCAAAAATTCTGCAGAACCCCTTAAAATCCGTTTTTCCGCGAAAAATTTTTTAAATAATAGTTGTAGAATTTATTTTTGGAAAATCGAGAAAATCCCCCCCACCCAAAACCCTCAAAAACCTATTCTAGAAAATCGCACTTCTAGTTAACCGATTTTCTCCAAATTTGAAATTGTAGTAATATTTCTAATGGATATCAAAGGTGTATCGAATGTCTCTGATGCTTTTCATCTCTGCGGAACCAACCACCACAACAATTTCTAATGGGTATTAACATTAAATAGGTGACGGTACCATACATTATAATGAAGTGGTAATTTACAGGAAAACATAACACTACCCTTTCTTCAGAATAAAAGTTATAGATATCTACAAAGTTTAGATGGTATACAAAGTTTAAAGAAAATCGTTAGAGCTGGTTTTTGAGAAAATGGCGAAAAACTGTTAAAGAAAAAAAATCATTCGAGTTTAAGTTGGATTTCCGGTTGATGGATTTTGCCCGAAAACTTCCTGTGAAATTCAGTGGTAATATTTATCTAAACGGAATACCAAGTTTGTGCTTTCTATAATTTTTCTCTAGGAGTAAGAGAAAGTAAAAAAGAAAATTTGTCAGTAAGAATAGTAATAACTGCAGTAAGAGAAATTCTTGTCGAATGTGTGTGCGATTCCACCACCCTTCCTCCAAATCGCTTAGAATTTCTGACATAGATAGTAAAAAAAAAAAAAAAAAATGCGCATTTTCTTTCAGCAAATTCTTTTGAGTGTCTTCGGTTGTTTCGCCAGTCATACAGTCACTTATACAGCTCAGATCAACATTCATCATTTATCAATTCAAAAGTTTTTTTGAAACAATATGTTAAAAAATCCTTCATAGAACAAACCATTGAATACGAACAAAAATCACAATTTAATAATACTTATTTAGGTGAAGATGGCAAATGATTCAAATTTATTTTCTGTGAACTGCATAAATGATAAATTGATTTCAAAACAAGCAGAAAGTTTAGAAAGTTTCTAATTGTCAAGCTTTAAACATCAAACTTTGTTTCATTATATATATTGCCTTTATAAATAAGGAAACTTTGAAGATATCATTTGGACAACTCGGTTGATTTATTTTTCATTAAATCACAGCTTTTATAATGATTATTATATTGTAAAATTTTAGATTTTTAACAATCTTTTTCTTTTGTCCAGTGTTTCAGTCATGACTGAAATACTGATTTGATTTTGAAAATAATGTTGGTAAAAATTGTTGCCTAAGGTGGTTATTCTAAAATGAAATGTTTTAGCGATACAAAATTTTTATTAACTGACTGTGGACGACAATAAATTTGCCCCATTTCTAACAGTTTCGTGAAAATTCACCGTCAAGTTCTGATAAAATTACTGAATTTATTGTTTGTTTTTTTTTGCAAAATTAGTTTTTCACAGAATGTACATGTTTTCAGATTTCTTGAGAAAGAAAAAAAATGTTTCAAAATAATGGTCTCTTTGCCAACAAATATCTCTCGAAAGAAAAATACTGGCAGTAAAAAATGATATTGACTGTAAACAGAAAACCACGATGGGTTATTTTGACATCCATCAATTTAAAATTACAACTTTACTGATTGTTTTTTTGTCCCTTCAAATTTCGGCTTTTTGGCACAAAAAAAAAAAAGAAGAAGAAGAAGAGAAACAGCTTAACGATTTTCTTCAAACTTAATCAAAATTATGTAACTCCAGATATTACAGTTATCACTTTTGTTTGATACATTTTTTTCTGAGAATATTGATATTTTAAGATTACCAGGATAGCGGTGAATTCGAGCATAAGTCCTTAAAGTTCTAGATTAATATATTGTATAGTTTTGTTTAGAATAAAAATCAGAAGTATATTAAACAACTTAAACAAATAACAAATTAAAAAACAAAACACAACAAAATTAATTAACAAAAACTGCAACAATATAAAATGAGTATTTAGTTTTTCCAGAATTTTCTATTGATATAAAACTATAAAAAATAACTGTAAGAAATAATGTAAAAAGTTCAGAGGGATGTTTTAAGAAAATGGCAAAGTTGTTGTGATGGTTGGTTCCGCAAAGCTGGAAAGCATCAGAGACATTTTCCGTGATAGCCTGCTTCATTTTGTGATCATCGACCGGTTTGGGGCGTTCGCCCATCTTCAGGATGCGTTTGTCCGACAGTGTGATAACACAGACTTGCACAGAGCAAATTCAGTTTACACACTAACTGGTCTTTTTAATAGTATTTAAAAACTAAACTCTTAAACTAGGTCTAGGGGGACCATGGTGATGGTAAACTGGGTGGGAAAAGGAACACATGTTTGGGTTGTTAATGGAGCAAATTTTCCTAAAAATGGAAACAACACGTGGGAGTCTAATTTTTAAATTCTGTTGTTGGAGGGAGATCACTTTGCAATTAACTAATCAAAATAAATTTAAAATTAAATTAAATAACGATTTAAACTAATATAATTTAAAATTAAGCGATTAAAATAATAACAATTAAATATACGTAAGCATAAAATACATATACAAATACATAAAAATAACAATTAAAATAATCAAACCAAATAAACAACCCAAACAATGTATATGAGCAGGTTGTTTGATGACACTAAGCATATTTCGCAATTCACCCTTCACAATTCACATACGCCATCCACGCAAGCATTTATACCTAGATATGGTTTTTTATATTTAAGTTTTTTATAATTATGAATTCTACTCAACCTTTCACCTTTTTACACAACATTCTCATACACCATCCACATGTACTCACGCATACTTAAATGTGGGTATTTAAAGGTTTTTTTTCTTTTATTTCTAACTAGCAGATTTAAAACTAAACTAAAACTAAAATCTGTTTAAGAACTATTTGGTCCATGTATACTATTTGTACTGGTAAATGTGAAATGCGAAATATGCTTAGTGTCATCAAACAACCTGCTCATAATACAGTGCTTGGTTGTTTATTTGGTTTGATTATTTTAATTGTTATTTTTATGTATATGTATGTATATTATTTTATGCTTGTGTAAATTAATTTTTATTATTTTAATCGCTTTATTTTAGTTTATATTAGTTTAAATCGTTATTCAATTTAATTTTAAATTTATTTTGATTAGATAATTGTCAAGTGATCTCCCTTCAACAACAGAGTTTAAAAATTAGACTCCCAGTGTTGTTTCCATTTTAAGGAAAATTTGCCCTTTTAACAACCCAAACACATATTCCTTTTCCCATCCAGTTACCATCACCATAGTCGCCCTTGACCTAGTTTAAGAGTTTAGTTTTTAAATACAATTAAAAAGACCGTTATCACACTGTCTGACAAACGCATCCTGAAGATGCCCGAAACCTATCGATGTCCACAAAATGAAGCAGGCTATCACGGAAAATGTCTCTGATGCAAAATTTCAAAGTTTCGAATTTGAGTTATTACCGGAAATAATATGTATTGTGCTTGCTTTGTTAGAAAAAGGTTTATTGCGAATGTGTCTATGTGTAATAGAAAAAAACTATCATCGACGAAAAAGCGCAGGAAGCTCTTCAAAATATGATACTAAGTTTAGATACCACGAAGATTAAGCACCGGGTCTAACTCGAAGATTACGATCAATGGGAAATGTGACTTTATTCAAAGTACTTTATTGCTATAAACATCGTATAATTTCGACATACATAAATAAGAATCACATTTTCAATGAACCACTTTTATTTGAAATATCTTTAAATTAAAAGTGCCGCCAGAAGTTTTGTTAAGAAGTTGTTGCAGAGAGCGCTACCATACAATGTAATCACATTCAGGTAACAAGTATAATCCCCACCACTTTTATTTATCCTATACGTTTAGGAAAACTTTGCAAATTTAAAAATATAATCAATTAAATTATATTAATTGCAATTAAAGAAAGTCGTGTGAGTGTTTCACACCAGAATTACTTTCCTTCATTTACCCAATAAAATATCTGAGTGTAATAAAATATTTAAAATATACTAGACATAATAAGTTGATCAGAAATGATGTAACTGAACAGCAGAAGCAATACACTATTATCATGGGTGAAATTTATGAAATAATAGAGAAATGGCGGGTGGATGGGTTAAATTAGAAATACACATAAAGCAAAACCCCAGTCGAATACACTCTGGAGAACTGGAAGCCCATTATTTTAGTCCAGCATCACTCATGATTTATATATATATATATATTGGTACACACAAATATATATCATTTGGGTATAATGTGAATGTGGTACTTGCGGTATACCATTACTAGGGTGCCCAACATTCACATTGGCCCCCCCCTTTCAAATTCAAATACACCCAATAGCGAACATGCTATAGTTTTATTTAACTACATATGTATATAATTTTATTCTTATTATTTTTAATTTAATACATTCCTTTCACAAATATTTATTATGTTTAGATCTGTAATGGATCTCCGTGACAATTTGCTGCTAGTTATTGTTCTCAATCACCAATGTAACACGTATTTAAATTTGATTAGATTGCTGTCCAGCGAAGAAGCGCTTCGGTCAAACACTAACGGCACTTATATCTTAGAATCACCCAGAAAAAATGTTTCAATATACATGAAAGGTGTACAATGCAGTTGGTATCAAAGATTTAGAAGAAAAAAGGGAGTCGTATTCAAGAAAATGACTATAACGCAGAAACTTATTCTGTAGCATTTTAATTCCATTTAACAGATTTTCTTCAAACTATGAATTCTAACAGCGCTTTTAATTTAGTTTGATATATATATATATATATAAGTGATAGAACAGGATGTTATATTGAACTGGAACTTCAGAAAAACGTATTAACGTTGCAGCTTCTAACAGAATCCTTCTGAATTATTTTGTTCATCCACTCATCTATACAGACAATTTGCTAATGTTTTCGGGTGAAAACTCAGTTTCGTAAATTCGACACGAAGGAATGCTTCCGCTAACCAGAAGTAGGTGAAAATAAAAACACGTGTGGACTTTCTTTTCATCTTGTGGGGGAAGCATTTTAGCCGTTTAGGTTCGTGAATAGCGTTCGTATACTTAGCCAAGTCAAAGTAACAGGTTATAATTTGCAGTAGTTTTGGTTATTATTAATTATTACAAAGGGAAATTGATTTAAAAACGATATAATTTAAATTAGGTTCTAATCTTCAAAGATAGTAGCCCCGATTGTTGATCATCTCCGTGGGAGGGTCTGATATCTTAGAAAGTGCCCTCTATCATGCAGCGTGGGAGTAGAGCTGATTGGTTGACTCTTTACAAAAAAAATGTCTAGAATTTCTTTTGAGATCTATTAGGAATATATATATATATACATAAGCTTAACTTAAATACAAGTTGCGAATAATGATTAAAAAAAAAAAATTGGATCATTACAAAATTTTACAAGTTTCTCTTTGTTTCATTAATTAATTACACTGACTTCACTTTTATAAAGAATTCCACAAACTGTTTGTGAACTGGTGAAGGGTAGATTTTATCGTGGATTATGCCTGAATACGCAACTACTCAAACCGTGGTTAATGGGTGCTTAATCAATAATCGTTCAGTTCTTTGAATTGCTTTCATAATTGCTTAAACTGTTTGGCATTAAATCTTTTATATTTTTCCTCGAACAAGAACTGATTAAATAGTATAAAAAATCTTTTTTATTCTCAACTTAAATTATACACCTGATCGTATTTTTTATTTTATTTTTTTTACAACTGTAATGTTATGATGTGTGTAGGTAGCTTGTGGCGTGAGCGTTTTAGCGAAAAGGGCTTGCATGTTTGTTTGAGATAGAATATAAGAATATAATCAAGAATGCACCACTGATAATGAAATAAATATATTTTCTAACTGAATTTAAATAGCTTTATAATATCACAGCGATTAAGTATAAATCAATTAATTAATCTAGATTAAATGCTAAACTCTTATGTTTTAACTTATAACTTGATACTGGTATAGGATACTGGTCTGATGCTTTCACATCGATTTCTAGCAGAAGTCTGTCTTTATAATATCTCTTCTCTTTGTTTCTTCAATTCCTCCCCTGTGAGGAGAAGGGGTAGTACAATGCCATAATTGTTCTTGTACCGTACCAGTAACTGGACTTGTATACCTGGCTAGCCATTTTGCAATGGAATGTCAATCTTTTTCTTAATTTGAGATAATTATAAAATATTCTAAATTATTTTTAAAAACTATTATTTTTCGATTTCGTCCTTCCACTACATTATCCCCCATCCTGGAGAAATTTTTCGGCACGAAAAATTTGGGAGATAATCAGGAGTAGTAGAGGCTTGGAAGTTATCGAGAGGCGTGTGTGTGTAACCTCTGCAAGGTGGCCGTGTGTTGTAGGCAGCAGTCATCTTCTTTTGCGGCAAACGCTGCTTGAAGGTGTGAGCGTTGCTGTGGTGCTTGAATGTCTTCTACTCGAGCGAACGCTGCGTGAGTGGGTGAGCGTTGCTGTGGTGGTAGGCTGATAGGCGAACACTGCTTGGCGAGTGAGAGTGTTGCTGATGAAGATGTGACTGGCAAGGGTAGACTAGGTGATCAATGTAGACAAGTCGGTACTGTAGGTGTGTATGTATTTCTTGAATGAACTCTATATGAACAAAAAAAAACTCTTAAGTAATTCAAAATAATTAAC
The DNA here is from genome assembly GCA_011037195.1 of Triatoma infestans. Classification (NCBI taxonomy): domain Eukaryota; kingdom Metazoa; phylum Arthropoda; class Insecta; order Hemiptera; family Reduviidae; genus Triatoma; species Triatoma infestans. The sequence continues at coordinate 21,460 of JAAEAF010007086.1, forward strand.
ATAAATATACAATCATATTTAAAATATATATATATTTAATAAACGTGCAGGGATGCCCAAGGATGTGAGGATATGCGATCGCAAAGGGTATGAGAAGATGAAGATCTTTTCTATCTGAAAACTATAGTATTCAACAGAATATTAAATTACAAATAATGAATGATGGATAATTTTAAATATTTACAAGTAACATGCAATTTTCATGCACACATTCATACACATGCAATTATATTCATGCTCATGCAATCGTGCAGACGACGAAGAGGCTTGATCTGGAAAAGAGAGATTTAAAATTTTTAAGTTGTTACAGCATAAAAATATTATGGGTATGTATGCAATAATTTCAACAAATATTTGTGTAAAAATTAATAAAGCTAAGAGGTAAAGATGAAATATCTAGCTTGAGGGGTATGTGCGAGTATTTCGGCCGTTTCTATAGCTATGAGTTCTTTCAACTGTTTTGCGTTTTCTAGATGAGTTGAATATAACCTTGAACAATACAAGAAAACAATTAAGTATTATAAAAATATAACATTAAAATACAAATGTCAGACAAGTACAAGAATAATACAAATTATTTAATTTCCTTTTAAGGCGAACTGAAAAAAAATTAATTAATTAGGCAATACAATAAAAAACATCAATATTAATATATAAAAATATTAAACAAATTCACGTGGTCATCTTGATTTCTGCAACATAAAATAAATTACAATTATTATTTAAAATATACAATGCAATAATTACAAATATTAAAGGCTGAATAAATTTGTAAATCGTGGTACGAGAGTTTTCGGTGCTGAAACAAATTTACACATTTTTATTCTTAAGACTAACAAATTCTTACATATAACATTTACATGTGGTGTAGTATGGAAAGTTAAGAAGCGTGATAGATTGAGAATTATTTCAAGAGATTGTGTCAAGTATTTTATTTCAAGTGTTATGCATTGTGTGCGCGAGGTGCACAGAAATTTTATGGCTAGTTACTAGGGATTTTAGTGAACATAGCGATTAGTACTAAATTAGTGCGTTTGAGTACTAGTTGAAAATTGAATGTTGAATTTAAGTGTTAGATACGTGCTCAAATTAATGATTCAAAAGAACTTTTCTACAAGTATTACTTGGAAATTGCCTTTTAATTGCGAAAGTATAGATTCACCAGAAAATTTGGAATTTTTGACATTGTCCGCATGCAAATGAAGGGACGTGATGCCATAATTAAGTATTACTTGGTTAGTCAGAGATTATAAAATAATGTTGGAATGCTGAAGGTTCTTATTTCGACAAAAACTGGAATCCACTAGGCTGTGACCAGCTCCAGTGTCGACAAGGGCACGAATATATTTTTTGCCAATTCTTAAATTTACTAACAAATTATCAGAATTGGTGAAGGCAGGTATGAGAGCCATGGTCATAACATCAGCCGTTCGTGAGAGCGGCTTTGGGCTTAATCGTTTTTTGGCTGTATCTGGAAACAATTTCTAGCCGTATGTCCAAATGTTGAACAATATTGGCAAGTGGGCCTATTTTGGAGGTTATTGCTAGTTTCATTACCATTATTGTTATGATTATATTGGGGTCTACTTGGATAAGAGTTAAATCGTGGATTATTTGAATTAACTCGAGGATTATGATTGTTAGTATAATATTGACTATTATTATTATTATAGCGATTATTACTATATACTCTGTGATTAAAATTTTGAAGAATATTAAAATTCTTAGGCATTTTGCCAAAGTTAATACGAGGTTTTGGTCTGAATTTGTTGGTGCAGTCCACGTCAAAATGTGGACCGGAACAATGGCGACAAGGTCTGATCTTTATTACATTAAAAACTCTAGTTGGTTTTAATTGTGGCTTTTGACTTTTATTACGATGCGGGCATTCTCTGTGGAAATGCATTTGTCCACAGAAACAACAAGGAGATGTGGGTGTAATAGTATCAGAAGTTTTCGAAGTGATAGCGAAAACTGTAGGGTTAGTTTCAGAAGCCTGTACTTCTTTTAGGGCATTGGCATAAGAAAGTGCTTCGTCTAATTTTTGAGGTAGTTTAGTTCGCTCCTCATTACGAAGCGGTTGAGGAAGTGACTTCAGGAATGCATCAGTGGCCAGTTTATCTAAAATTGTTTGTAAGGCCTCGAGTGGGTTAGCTTGTGCTTTTAAATGAATGGCGGATTGGATGTGTCTAATCCTATCCGCGAAAGTTTCAGGAGACTCTGTTGGAAGAGATTGAATATTAGTCATCTGTTGTAAGAGGACTAGGGGTGTTTTCTCCTTACGAAATCGGGCTAGAAGTCGCTCTGAAATTAGAGGATACGTTATAATTGTACCCTGGCGTTGTAATTCGACTTTCTGGGTGTCGTAAAATATCTTTGCAGAACCTGAGAGCCTAAGTGCTAATATTTCTAATTTAGCAGCGTCGTCCCAGCAAGAAAGACTAGCACAATGGCTAATTTGGTCTAGGAAATCGGACACTTTGGCTGAATTTTCGCCATCGAAAGTAGGTAAACTATTAATTAATTGCAAATTTCTTAAGGAACTAGCTGGTTGATTGCTAGGGGTGGGAGGAGGATTGGCTAATTGTTGCTGAGCAAGTAAATATTCTACAGCAACGTCGATTTTCATGTTTTGTCCGTTAATTTTATACATTTTGGAAATACAAAATTCACAAGGGATTGGTGTACAGTGGTACGATTACAAAAATTTAAAAATGAAATTCACTAGAAATTCAATAATGGGAAATATTTAATTAAAATATTATTTCCGCTGAGAAAATAATTAAAAACAATCAAATTATCTGATGGATAATTTTTCTTTTTTATTATTAAATTCAAAATTTTTACGTACTTGTAAATTTGTGGATTCTGGTTGAAAATATCCCAAACAGCTGGCACCAATGTAATGTGATGGTGATATGTGTGTATAGGTAGCTTGTGGCGTGAGCGTTTTAGCGAAAAGGGCTTGTATGTTTGTTTGAGATAGAATATAAGAATACAATCAAGAAAGCACCACTGATTATAAAATAAATATATTTTCTAACTGAATTTAAATAGCTTTATAATATCACAGCGACTAAGTATAAATCAATTAATTAATCTAGATTAAATGCCAAACTCTTATGTTTAACTTATAACTTGATACTGGTCTGATGCTTTCACCTTGATTTCTAGCACTCGTCTGTCTTTAAAATATCTCTTCTCTTTGTTTCTTCAATTCCTCCCCTTTGAGGAGAAGGGGGTAATACAATGCCATAATTGCTCTTGTACCGTACCAATAACTTGTCTTGTATACCTGGCTAGCCCTTTTGCAATGGAATGTCAATCTTTTTCTTAATTATAAAATATTCTAAATTATTTTTAAAAACTATTATTTTTCGATTTCGTCCTTCCACTACACAACAGTCGAAAAATATAACAATTTTATTCCACTAAAGTCAATGGCTTAAACTTGTATATTAAATCTCTAGAGATTAAAACGGATTTATTAATTTCTAGAGATTAAAAACAAAACAGTTTTGCCACTTCTCCACTAAATAAACTGAATTTGCTCTGTTCAAGTCTGTGTTATCGTACAGTTATGACTAAAACATCCTGATGATGAGCGAACGCCCGAAACTGGACGATTATCACAAAAAAAAAAAAAAAGCTATCACGGAAAATATCTCTGATGCTTTTCAGCTCTGCGGAGCCAATCATAACAAATTTGTTAAAAATTAAATTATTTATCATGAAAAATGTTCTTTGTGGTTAGTCATCAAATTTTTTGTTTGTTTTGTTTTCAGGCCGCCTACTTCCACCAGTTAATACTGTAATCATTTGGATTAGTTCTAGTTTTTCTGTTTCAAATATTGCACAGTCGAATAAAATATGGTCAAACATTGTATAGTCAGTCTATCCTTTTTAAATTAGTATTTTGTTCATCCGTGTTCGGTTAAGATTTGGATTAGTTTATGGTTAGCGATTTTAAGTTCCCGCATGATTATGTCGTGCTATATTAGGTATATATCGATATAGACTATGATTTATTACGGGTTATTTCAGCCCTTGTTCCCATTGTTTGGTCTGCAAATCGTATTTTGCGTACGATAAAGCTGTAATTTGATATTCGTGAATTAAATTATATCATCCCGGAAAGCCTCTCTTGCTAGGGGGTTCGCAATCTCATTTACTTCCGTCCCTGATATATGCTATAACCCATTCTATGTGGATCTTTCATTTTTACAATAAAAATAATTATTAATTAAACATCATAACACTGTCTCTTTTATATCAAATATATTTCTGAGGATTTTTTTGTAGTGGTTATGGAGAAGGAGTGAAATGCATAATGAGTTTAATCAATGTGTTTAAAGAAACAAGTTTGAAGGAAATCGATTAACCAGAAATGCGACTTTACAGAAATAGGTTTTTCAGTTTTTCACAACACACACATATATATATATATATATTTTCTGTGATCGGGAAGAGCAGAAGGATTTATTCCAATATTGGACTACATTCTGTTGAGGTTGTTTGGATCCTCTGTCATATTTGGCAACAATGTAGTGGATATTTTGAATTGTAAACATTTGCTTGTTCTAGTTATATTTTGTAAAATAGCCTATGCTGAAAGATATTCAAAAATATAAACATCTTAATTATATTAAGAAAACTTAGATCAAAAAGAAAACTTAGAAATTGTGCTTGTATAATTAAGTGTGCACAAATGACCCACTATTGGTCAACGAACGGAGTGCACTCTTTATTGTAAATTTTTAAACATTGGTAATATTTTTTTTTTTTGCATTTGTATATTTTGTAAAAATAAGTGTCCTCTAATTTTTTTATATACATATTATAAATAAAACATATTATTTTTTTATTGTCCAGAATAAGCTGATTTTGCAATGTTTTCCTTTCGCATGAATTAAAAACTTAATAATGAGTGATAATGCAAATTTTGGCTTACATCCACGCTTTTTAGCTTCTAAACTGATCCCTAGCCTAGAATGTAACCCTTTTTAATAAGAACATTTCGACTGCATACCTCACTTGGAAAAAAACAAGCAAAAAAAGAAAAGAATGAGGGAAAAAGGAAAATGCCTTTTATCCAAAGTGACGGCTTAACAAAGAGTTCAACTAGGAGAACAAAACAAAGAGAGAACCATGCTGGAAGGAAAACCGAGGAAGATAGTATTGCTTGTGAAGGGTCAGAGTGGGTTGTTAAAGTTTGGGGTTAAAACAGCTACACAGTTCTTGGACGAGGTGGAGGTCTCTTTCCCTAGTAACCATGATAAGAAGTGTGGAGCAGAGAGAGCGAGAGAGAGAGTGAAAAAAAAAGAGTAGACTGAAAAACAGAGAAATGTAAAGTTAGTTTTACCCGTCCAAAGGGTGTAGACGAGTTCTATGGACCAATGGATTGTTCGAAATAGAAAAGTGAGTGACATTTCTGACAAGGAAAACAAGAAACTTGGACAAGTATTGGGATGGATACAAAACCTCTTTTATTCTGTCTGAACTATCTTCAGTTACACCTTATCTAGCTTCCTTATAGTCCCCTAAAGAACTATCTTTTACATCTGTTCTAACATTACCAATATTCAATAGCCATACCATTATATCTTGAACGATTGAACTGTTAATAGCAAAAGTTTGAATATAGTGATATTTAATAATTTCCAATCAAAATGTTATGAAGTGTCCATTGGTCCTTGGTGATAACTATCACGGAACTACTTCGAGAATATCTCCTCTCTGAGATCAGGTGTCACAAAGTTTTATCAATGTACAAGGTTACATATTATACTCATGATTACTCAGAAACTAACAGCTTCCATCTCCAAGTTGTTCATGTTTCTTCTATCTTGTTAAATTCTTTTATTTAAACCGAATAGATTTTTTTTTTTTTAAAGTAGTGAGTGAAGTTATACTTTTAATTACAAGTGAGAAAAAACAGCTTCATCACAAATGAGGTATCCAACTCTAAAAGGCCTGACATCTAGCAGCAATACACGAAAACCAGAATATATAACAAAATAAATCCCAAATTGCAATGGATTTGAGGTTGCTTGTGGATTTCATATCCACGGTAGCTTGGTAAATTTTAAGGTTTGGATGAAATTGTTAAAATATATTAATAAGATTAAAGTAGAACTTAAATTAAAATTTTTTTATTAGATTTTAACAATAAATTAATTATTAGAAACATAATAATCTTTACCTTTCCTTACGTTGAACTTAATTTGAATGTAGGTCGCCCTTTTACATTGGATGAGATTCTCTAAGAGGTTTCTTCTTCACATTTACCACTTTTTACGTATTTTAAAAAAATTATTTTAACTTTATAGAAAAAATATAATATTTATCACGACAGTGGAGTCATATTACAACTCCCATTCGCTTGGGCTCGTGTAGGCAAACTCGAACTCGAATGAGTTAAAGTGTTTTATTCGCTCTCTTTAGTATCATATTTACTCTTTTGTTAAATAAATGACCATTTCTTTTTCGTTAGATTCTCTTACTGCTACAAGAGAAAGTATAAAGGGTATGACCACACTGGTGCAACTTTTCTTTCAAGAGAGGCATGCGACATAGCGCATGGTGTTATGAACGAGAGGCATGCGTTATTGCATACCTCATGGAAGCTGAATGGGCCTTTATTTTCATGACGCAACCATAGCGCACGTGAATCCAACTACTTGGATTTTCGTTCAACATTCTATGCGTCTTGTTGATCTCGCTACGTGTTGTGTGATTTTTTTATAGATTATATATTATATAATTAATTTTAAATATTATTTAATTATTATTTTAATAATAAATGTATTAGTAATTGATATTATTCAACTATTATTATTAATTAATAATATCTCCGACAGCGGATTTCTGATTATCAAGTTCTGTCTGGTAATCAAGACACACTTGATTTTATAGAAGATTTGTGGGATGTAAATTCCAAATTATATGCCAACAAAAGTGCGAGAAGTGATGCTTGTTTCGTGGTACTTGTAGAGGTTTCATACCATTATCACTGTAAGTAACTTCTCTCCATGTACCTTAAATAACTTCACCAGTGCTTTCATCCTCGTGATTAAAACTTCCTGGAGGTGAATACTTCTTGCTGCATCCAGCTACGCCCGGAGAAAATTAAGATGCAGAAGACAAGTTAACACTATATTATCCACAGTCCCAATAACTGTAATTTCTATAGGCTTACGAAAAATTCTGAACGCTGGCGGCTTCAACCCAAAAGCGTTGTCAACGATTCTCCTTGCTCTCGATAGCCTGTAATTAAATTCTCTTTTTGGCGAGCCCTTACTAAGATCAGTTGCAAATGGTTTCATAAGATGAGGGCTCGCTGCTTTTTTCTTTTGCGTGCACTTTTCAAAAACAGGTAACCTGAACAAATAGCTAATGTCGCTTCTGAATCCATCGGTAAAATGCACACTGAACGGATGAAGTGTGGATAACAAATTGAATGCCCCAAGAGGCATGCTCGAAAGACATGCGCAACGCATGTTGAAATGGAAACAGGAAGCGAAAGTTGAAAGGGAAGAGGAAGAGGAAAGCGCATAAGTGTGGACATACCCTAAGCTCTATCTAATTTTAGATATTAAGTATTCACCGGAATACATGTTTTGGGGTTCCCTAAATAAATACAAAAAAAAAAAAAAAATATATACAAAATATCTTCAGAAACTAAAAGTTGCAGAAAGCTCATACCCCTTAGATAATACAATCGCATTTCCAAAGATGTTGTTTTTGGTCTAAATCCATTAACCGGAAGTGCAACATTGCAGGGGGGGGACTTTTATTGCCGTTTATCGCGATTTACTCAAAATTAATTCTAAGGTTTTTTTTTTTTGGTAAACTTCATATACAGTCTCTCTCTATCTCTCTCTCTCTCTATATATATATGTATATATATACTTATATATAATTTTCATACGCAAGATTAGCCATAAACCGGAAATGTGACCTTATGGAATAGGTTTCTATATTTTTCAGATTATTTTTTCTTTTTGAAAAAGCTTTAACTTTTTTCTTTACTCTTGAAATACTAATTGTGCACATGTTAATTGTTTAATTAAATTATATCTCATTGATTTTAAAGAACAGCTTCTTCGATGTTAATAATTCGTAATATCAATATTTGAAAAAAAAAAACATAAAAAACAACAAACAAAGTAATAGAACAGTATAATAGTGTAAAGTTGTAAACACCATAAATTATATAAATTAATACTAAAATTATTGAATAAATTACCGATTTTGAAAAACATAATATAATTTGAAATATATTTTTATGTTGAAAGTATATTCTTTTTATTTGTGTGTCACTTCCAGTAACATTATTCATTACAGCATATCGATAAGTGGATTCCGTTGTAACAGATATTACCATCATTTTCTGGTGCTAGTACCACTCTGGCAAGCATTGCCATACTACACCATCTCTCTAACATCGCTTACGAGCAAAAATACTATGGACCCAGTGAAAGAGAGAGAGCGTGGGAGGGGGTGGTAGAGTGTGCGGGTGATTTATTAGGCCATTGTAGAAAGTTATGTTGTGGCGCCCACATAGCAGCAGGGCACCTTTACTGCTTCTTACAATCTACCTGCTCCGAACGCTACTTTATTTTCTCCGTCTTTGTTTTTTTCCTTTTTTTCAGAGCCCTCCGCCTTTCCTTCCAACATACAAACGGCCGAGAAATAAAATGAAATAAAACTAAAAAAAAAAAAAATGATTCCAAGCTTCATTATATTTATGTTAAGAGTGTAGCAATTTCGCGGCCATAGAAATTTATATTAACTCCTAATTTTCAAGTTTTTTTTATTTTCTCTTACTCCTAATAATCTTGTCAAAGATTCGATATCGAATTTTCACCGAAAATACACGTTTTGAGGTCCAGTTAGTCCATAAAAGTAGTTTTTAGAAAATGGACTATGTATATGTGTGTATGTATGTGAACAACATAGCTCAAAAATGAAAAATCGTAGAAAGTTTAATATTAAAAAAACAAATCTGGTATGAACCATTCACACTACTTTCTCTTACCGCAGTTTACACAGTTTTAACTGAAGAAGTTTTCTTTAATCTTATAATCCTTATTAATAAATATTTACTTGTCTTCTATTTTTATAACAATTGGAAAAACTAAACTAAATTACACGACATTTTTGAGGATACAATACCCTCCCCAAAACCACACCCAAAATTTCTTTAAATGAATTTTCTTGTACAAAAAGTTCCCAATAAAATGATAGGTCTTTCCTATATTCACATTTAGTGTAACAAATTTAATGAAATCCATCCCTATTTTTTATGGATAAAATCGTAGAAAACTGAAATAATTTCAGTAAATACGCACTTCCGGTCAGCTGATTTTCTTCGAACTCAAAGTTTTTTAACAACATATTATTTAATTTTAATTAATATTACATAAATGATACAATTGTATAATAAACTATAACAGCGCTTTAGAGGGCAACCATAATCCCGCGTCCATCTCCTAAAAACAATCTTAAATGATTTTTTTCCCGTAAAAATGTTTCATATAAATATTGTTTTCCATGTGTAGACTTTATATTAAGTTTAAAGAAAATCATTGAAGCCATTGAATTTCCGGTTGAGAAATTTTGACAAATTACTTCCGGTGGTCGGATCTGATGGTGATTATTTTTTTTTGAGCTAAGTTGTTAACACAAACACACGCACGCAGACCATTTTCTAAAACACACTTTTTTTTAGACTCAGGGAAAAACTGAAAAAACATTCAGTAAAGTTGCATTTCAGGTTGAAGGATTTTGCTGGAAATCTTCGTGTCAGTAAAGGTAAATGGAATACCAAGTTTAAGCTTTATGAGGTATTTTGTTTACACATAAGAACATTAGCTTAAAACCATTTTTGTCGTACTCAGAGGACCTCTAAACGTATATTTTTGATGAAAAACTCAATTTCAAAAAATTTATACGATTTCATTACTTCCTTTTTACTAAGGAACAAAGTACTTAAGTAAAAAGTTGGATAGTGACCAAAAACTGGTCGAAACGTCAACAATTACGAATATTTGGAAAGCATTAAAATAAAATATTTGGAGACTATTTGCCGGCTATTAATAAATGCAACCATTAAAATCTTTTTCTCCTCAGTGCTCCAGAAAACATATGTTTCCACTCAATTTATAAAAACGAACACGTTCGTATAACGTCTTTCTTAAAGCAACAATAATTATTTTGATAAAACAAAAAACTGAATTTGAATCATTTACAAAGTTTCACTAAATATAGGTCATTAAGGAGTTTAAAACATAAAACAATCCCACACTTTCATCTAAAACGTTGGTTCTGTTACACTTTCATTTTCTAAAAAGTAATTTATATTTAACATTTGAAAGTAAAATTGCCTTTTTGAGAAAGTAATAATTATATTAAATAAGTAAATGTATAAAATTACCATTCCTTTGATATTAAATAGTAATTAGGATGTGAGTATATAGAACAACGAACATGGGGGGGGGGGAATATGTAACAGAACACATTGTGCTCATTTAACTTTGTTCATATTCAATTAAGGGGCCCAAAAATCTATTTTTTTCTCTAGAACATCCAGTAGGGCGGTGGGGGGGGTACTTTTCTTTTTTGTGAGCATCTCATGTAAATCGCGTCAACATATCTAGTTCATTTTACATACCAATTATAGATCAACTGACGTAATTAACATCAAAACTTCTTCGTCTTACGTTTCTTAATATGAAGATTTCCTTTATACATACGTACATGTATATGTAACGTTCTTTTTATATATATATATATGTATAAAACTAGTGTGAAACACTCACACAACTTTCTCTTATACAGTTCTCAAAATTATAATTGACAAATTTTATAATTAGTGTACCAGATTTAATGAAATTGGTCGAAAACTGAAAAAACTGTTCAGTAAAAGCGCACTTCCGGTTTACTAATTTTCTTGAAACTCGGAATGTTAGCCATCTATTTATTTCTAATTAATTTAATTTGAATGATAGAATTGTATAATCAACTATGATAGCACTTTAGAGAAAAACATAATCCCACCCCTTCCCAAAAAAAGTGCCCTTAAATGAATTTTCCCAGAGAAATGTTTTAAACAAAACTTGTACATCATTGTATGCGTAGTTTATATATGAAGTTTCAAGAAAATCGTTGGAGCCATTTTTGAGAAAATCGCAAAAAAGTAAAAAAATTCAACTAGTAAAGTGGTACTTCCGGTTGAGGAATTTTGACAGATAACGTACTGTCAGATCCCATTGTGATACCTAAACAGAATATCAAGTTTCAAGTTTCTACTATTTTTCGTTTTTGAGCTATGCTGTTCACATTTACACACACACACACACACACACACCATTTACTAAAAACCACTTTTTTGCACTCAGGGGACCTCAAAACGGGTATTTCCGGTGAAAACTGGATATCGAAAATTTGACACGATTACAATACTTCCTCTTACTAGGAGTAGAATTAGAATGATGCAGGGGGGGGACTAAGATCCAGGCACTGCAGCCTCCCATTGAGGCTTATTGTGCCAACCCCTCAAACCTAGTAGTGGAAGCCCCCCCTCTTCATGAGGTCCAAAACCTTCCCCACCAGTCCCTCCTGGAGCACGATTACCTCCGGTCTCAACGTGCCGAAGATCTCGTACCTCAGTCTGCCGATTGCAACGCAATCAAACAACAGGTGAGATGCCGTTTCCTCCTCCTCCTGACACAGTCTGCACAAGGGCTCTACATCCACCAACCCCACCTTGTGTAGATGTTTTTTGAACCTGCCATGCCCAGTAAACAGGCCCGTTATCAGAGAAATCTGATACCTGCTTAGACCCAGGATGTATCTGGTCCTTCTTTCACACAGCTCAGGCATGACCATTTTGCCGTGCTTCGCCCCAGTACTCAGCCTCCAGTATCGGTTATGTTCCCTCCGAGTCCAGTCTCTCAGAGCCGCTTTACTAGGAGTAAGAGAAAGTAAAACTTATACCAAGAGTTTCTAATCCTTTTAAACTTACAAAAAATTTTACATCACAGAAATAATATGCAAAAAGGAATTAAAAGTTAATGGTTGCTTATGTTAAATCATCTACAAAAAAGAACCTTATACTATCTCTAAATAATATAAATACTTATCACCTTTATATGAAACATTTTCAATTTGATTTTTAGATTTATAAGCGGGATTTGTGCCGTTAAATTTCAAAGGTTAATTGAACACTGTTCTGGACAATCATGTAATCAATTTTCTAGTTTCCTGCTTGGGTTCGTAGGTTGGTCCTTCCTCCCCCCAACCACCTCTATACTTACGTAGGTACTAATGAGTCAAATTTGGAATTTACAAAAAAAAAATGTCATTTTATATATAATTGTACTGACAGGACTGAGAGAAAGTCGTGTGAGTGTTACAAATTTGTCAAATATTTTTACTTTCTCGTACTCCTAGTAAGAGAATTATTGTATCGTCCCAAATTTTCGATATTGAGTCTTTAATGGAAATATCCATTTTGAGGTCCCCTGAGTCCAAAACAGTGGTTTTTAGCAAATGGACTCTGTGTGTATGTGTATGTATGTATGTATGTATGGGAACAGCATAGCTCAAAAACGAAAAATCGTAGAAAGTTCAAACTTGATATTCCGTCTGGATATCACCATCGGATTCGACAGTAGGTCAGCGGTCAAAATTTCTCTACCGGAAGTACCACTTTATTGAATAATTTTTTCACTTTTTTGCAATTTTCTCGAAAATCCAACGATTTTCTTTAAATTTAGCATGTCAACTACACTTAAAATGACCTACAATTTTTATTTGAAACATTTCTCCGGCAAATTGCATTTAAAGGCACTTTTGAGGGTGGGGAGGTGGGTGGGTTGTCCTCTAAAGTGCTATTTCAGTTTATTATACAATTCTATCAGCTAAATAATTTTAATTAGAATTAAATGTATTGAAGTGCTTCATTAATAAAATGTATTTTTCAGTTTTCTGGTATTTTTTTTTATTTCTTGCAATTTTCTCAAAAATGGGTCAGATAATTTTCTTCAAATATTATTATCAACTACACATACAAAGATCTACAACTTTTATTTAAAACATTTCTCTGGAAAAATTCATTTAGGGGCACTTTTGGGGGAGGGGTGGGGTTAGGTTTTCTTTTAAGTGCTATCATAGTTGATTTATACAATTCTATCATCCAAACAAAATTAATTAGAAATAAATAGAGGGCCAAAATTCCAAGTTTTAAGAAAATTAGTAAACCGGAAGTGCGCTTTTACTGAACATTTTTTTTCAGTTTTCGACGAACTCTAACGAATTTCATCAAATTTGGTACACAAACTATAAAATTTGTTAATTACAATTTTGAAAACTGGAGAAAGAGTAAGTCGTATGAGTGTTTCACACCAGATTTTTTTTTTTGTCTTCAAGAAATGTCTCAAATTCAAAAATATACCTTGAAATATTTACATAAAACTTTGACTTGGACGTATGTGCCTTCTATACCATCCTCAATGAAGTTCACTGTGTTTCCATTAATATCATTAATCCACCATTTATGATTAAAAACAATTCAATGAACCTTTAATATAATCATTAATCTAGAACAAATAAATACAGATTTATAAGTAAATTATCCTAATATAATCTTAAAATTTTTCATTGATAATCAAAATTATTTGCAATGTATAAAAAATGATTATTTTTTTGTGCCAGGGAAAAATTCTACGGTCAATATTTATGGGTGACCTCATTACTTGTTTTGCCCCGGATGTAGTTAAGTACAGGGCATTAATTCTAAACTCAAATGAACATTGTGTCTCGAATGGTGTATTTTTTTTTTTTTATTTATTATTCATAATTAACTTTTATTTTCTGTTTCAACATTTATGTTATCTCTGAAAATAATAATTATTTCCATTGAGTTACATTTCTTTATGTTATGGGTAAAACAAAAACGAAATTATCGATTAATTCATATATATTTATAAAATTTCTTAATGGACTTAATGTGAATAAAGAAGGTTGAGCAGAATTTCGATAAGTTCCCATTCTTATAAACGATTTTTCTTTATCAAATTATTGATTCGGGGGCGCAGTTATGGTAATTTATTTTGAACTACACAGACTCAACCGCTTAAACCTTCCACCGGTTCAATATATCGAACACTTATTAATGTTGGGTTCCCAACATAGTTTATCTTGGGTTACTTAAGGGTTCCAACTAGCCACAAACCACTTACAGAGAATCCTCAATCGAATCTCAAATGAATCTAACTAAATCGATGCTTCAGATTACTTAAAGCTAAATAATTCAGAGTACAAAAAATACACAAGATCCCGATATCCGCCCTTCAGCCCCAAATTGTCAATGTCCAAAATTCCTTTCCATAAATCTCATCAACTTACTTAAACTATTTACATCTGTTCCGCCAGAAGTCTTCAATCACACTAATTCCAACTACTCATATAGACAGCTAAAGAGATCTTCTACAATGTAACCTTAAAAGGAAATACTAATATTCCCCCCATTTTTGGAACATGAGCGGAAGAATTATTGAGTGAGCATTGTTTTAATTTTCTTTACAGCTGTAAAACGAAGTATTGCACGGCTTTATTTGAACGGCTTCATTCGAGAAATATTTTTTTAGGAAAAAGATAATTATTCATGTTTTTTGTTTTTTTGGAAAAGGATTGTTTTCTCTAAAGTGCCATTTCAGTTCATTAATAAAATTATAGTAATATCTATACAATATTAATAAAAATTAATTGTATTACCAAATTTCGAGTTTGAACAAAATTGGGTGGCCAGAATTGCAACCTTCACTGAATAGATTTTAAATTTGTTGCAATTTGCTCGTTAAAAACATGAATGGAGTTCTTTAGACTTGGCACACCTGCTACACTCGTACAGATCTATCATTCTTGTTTGAAACTTTTTCCCGAGAAAATTGATGAAGCTGGAAGTTCACGCTTCCTTAAAAGTGTTTTCTTCTTTCGTTTTTTCTAACTTTGGTGTAGATGGTCGTCAAGTGAAAGGTAAATCAAGTTGAAAGTTGAAGATAATTTGTCAGTTTTTACTAAGTAAATTGCAGAGAGAAAAAGAAAATTATGGATTAAACCAGCGTTCTACGGTTTTTTAGACATTAGCTTTCGCCATCAGCCATATATCTTATGGAAGCAAACCTTCATGATATCCAGCACAGGTGCTGGCGCAAAAATCCCGCTGCAGCATCATCAATCTTTGCCGTATACTCATAACTGCAATTACACCTTCATTCAATAAAACATTCGTTCAAATAAATACATTCACTCGGAGAAGTCGCTCGTACGAATAAAACCTGCAAACTTAACGCTAATTATTCCGCTGAAATATGGGATGGAGTACTCGATATTCCTCGCACTTCTATCCTTAAACTTAAATTAAAAATATTTACACTATTTACACCCATTCAAACTCACATTCACCTGGCTACCGCGGTAGTTCCACGAATTGAAGCAAGCTAAGACCTACCTAGGCGGTTACAAAAGAGAAAAGGTCTGAAGCGTGCATCACTCACAGTAAAAAATAGGTTTGGTATGCTGACAGGTTTCCTCGCGGTGCATTATAGCCACAAAGGACACCTGAAGAAGCTGGGCCTAGGACACAATAGTACCAGCGATTCTGTGCAAAGACGGTGGAAACTCCAATACACCTACTAACGGACTACGATGCTATCATTCAGAAAAGATTTGCAAGTCTAGGCAGTTATCAGGTGTTGGAGAAAGATATACCCTCACTAGAAAACCTTCCCTTTTCTCAGAGATCTTGTTGTAAGTGAATGGTGTTATTCTGTCACCAGTGGGGGTGGCACAATTGATCCCTTTTGGCAGCAGTGCATTCTATTCCCTCCCTCATGCTGTTTTATACCTGGTCTGACTGGTTCACTTATTTGTGGGGTCAAAATAATACTTTAGTATGCGAGAAGACGGCAATTTAGCTCGTCTTGATTTTAGACAATAGCTAATTTCAGAAAACTTATCTCGGATGATTTTAATATTTTGCAAAGTACTAAACCCCTAAACTACCTTGGTTTACTGTTGACACAAGACTAACCCGGACTTCACAGATAATCCCAAAAGTTAAGAACTAACAAACTCACAGACAGCTTTATCTCTTAATTAATAAATGTACGACACTGAAGTCGCAATGCTCCAGACTTCTGAATACATCTATATTTAGACCTTTACTGGCATATGACTGCTCCTATGGATAGGGGAAAATCAAACTGAACTAGGAAGACGAACTAGTTATATGCATTCCAAAATAAAGGACTGCGCAATGTCTTGGAAGCACCGTGATTTGTATGAAACGATCAAATCCACAAAGGGGCTGAAAATACCCCCAAAATTCATTCGATTGTGTAAAGTATAATAATATGATTTTTAGTCATATAATAGTCAGGTAATTACTAACATATTTAAAAGGGTTATGTAAACTTGAGAAAAAAAACTATGGTCCAAGAAAGGCTAAGGCTTACTAGATGGCCATTTTTTGACTAGAGGACCTTTAGGAGTCGCCGAGTTACTCGCGTTTAGTTCCGGCCTTCGCTACCTAGGTGCGCTACCAACTGTAGCTTTCCATTCTTTCTGTTTCGCTTTTTCTTTATTCTGTTGCCAGTAAAACAAAGACTTTAACAATTTTGTTTAGATCATCTCCATTTGCACAGTGCTGGGATCAACACCGACTTTGCTTTCACGGAAATCGAACCCTGAGAAATCTCGCATCAAAGGCAAGTGTGCTAGCCACTAGACAATGAGTGAGGACTATGTAAGCTTTTAACTTTCATGAAATAGATTTATATTTATATAAATCTTTATATAAATCATGATTTAACAATCAATTAATATTTATTTAAAAAACACATATTTTACTATATTATTTATTTTGCAAATCAGAAATTAATAAATAAATACATTTTTCTTCTTTTTCTAATTACGCATATTGAATTTTTAACTGATGTTGAAGCTGAGAATTCAAAAGTAGTTCTCTCTCTCTCTAAAACCAAGTTTCCTTGTAAATTATCTGAAGATTACTTATTGTTACTAGAGAAAGTTCTAGAACAAATCGTGATCTACATGAGCAACTAGTAAATTGTATGTAAAATATGATTGACATTGACTTGAGACGTTAAATTACTCCCACTCGTTGGTGGCATTCCAAATGATTCAATTACTGATTTCCATGCTGTCTCCATGTAATATGAAATCGAATAATTATTCGACGTAGGGTTTTGACTAATATTAATATATGAAAACGACAGATGTTAGAATGCTGGGCTGAACCCATACAATTTTTTCTGGAAATTGAAACCGAATTCAATAACGGGTCATACATAAATAAGTACTTTGTTGGTTAATGTCATTTTTATATCATTTACTAAAGAGCCTTGGGAAAACAGGTAATAATGTTTTTTTGAGTTCTTATCGTTTGAAATAATAAACTTATTTATTTGGATTCAATGTTAGACTTGTATTAATGTAGCGTCCGATGTACTGGGTCAAGATTAAAAATTTGGATTGAAAAAACCGCTAAAATATATTCATAATTTTAAAATCATTAAAATAATAAATTAAATATCAATAATATAAAATAATAGTTTTAAAATTTAAACCTAGCCAATTTCTTTAATAACCTTTTTTCTATAACCTTTTTTTAAGGCATCCCCTTCGTTAAAAACAATCTCAGAGTTCAATTTTCGATATATGATTTTATATCGTGTTTACTTAAATAGTTTAAACTGTTTTAAGAAAAATATAGCAGGTAATATAGAGTAAAGTGTTTTTAAGCTCATGTTTATTTGCCACATTCACTTGACTGGAGTGTGTAAAAAGGACACTTTATTCTCTGTCAAATAATTATATGTACTCTTAATATTATTTTCTTTTTCTCTTTTTGTTTAAAAATGAACAACTTCTCTCAGTATTGTTAGTTTGAAAATAATAATATTATTACAATATAGAAAAAAAAATTATTTAATTTCTACAACCTTTTAATATATAATGTAAGTTTAAATTGATTGTAAAAAATGAGAAGACATAAATTACGTATAATAGACAAATAAACTACTACCAGAGATAGACAAGATCTTCAAAATACGTATACAGAAATAAACAAAAAAAAAATCTGGTGTGAAACACTCACACAACTTTCTCTTATTCCAGTTTTCAAAATTGTAATTGACAAAACTTTATAGTTAGTATACCAAATTTGATGAAATTCGTTGGTGTTTTTATGAAAACTGAAAAAACTATTCTTAGAAACGAACTTCCGGTTTATTAATTTTCTTTATTCAATTCATTTACTTTCTAATTTCTTTATTCGGAATTTTGGCAATCAATTTATTTTTATCTGTATTTTATCCGTCGTAGCATGTATATTTATTTTCTTCCTGACCGGTTTCGGATTTTCATCCATCGTCAGAGCAAAAAACCACATTTTTGGACTCAGGAGACCTTAAACGAATATTTCCGGTAAAAATTCAATATCGAAAATTTGACACGATTAAAATGCTTTCTCTTATCAAAAGTAACAGCAAGTATTATATTAACTTCTAATAGAGAACTATCATTTTGATGAAGTTTTTGCGCATTACTAAAGAAACTACTGGGATAAATATGCAAGCTACGACAGATAAAATACCAGATGTTATCTAGCATTACGGATCCATCCACATATTCAACAATTTATTTTTAATTAATTTTGTCTACTTGGTAGAATTGTATAAAACTAAGATAGCACTTTAGAGGTAAACGTAACCCTACCCCAAAAGCCCCCTTAAATGAGTTTACCCAGTGAAATGTTTCAATAAAAAGTTGTAGCTCTTTAGCTGTGTAATTCACTCAATTCCTTTAACAAAATCGTTGGAGCCGTTTTAAAGAAAATAGCAGAAAACTAAAAACTCCTTTCAGTAAGGCGCACTTCCGGTATTCCAATTTTCTTCAAACTTGGAATTTCAACAATATATTCGATCCTAATTAATATTATTTAGATGATCAAATTGTGTAATAAACTAATACAGCAATTTAAAGGAAAACCTAACCCTATTCCTCCCATATGCATTTTCCCGGAGGAATGTTTCAAATAAAACTTGTAGATCTTTATATTTGTAGTTCATATACCAAGTTTAAAGAAAATCGTTGCAGCCATTTTTGAGAAAATTGCAACAACAAAAAGTGAAAAAAACTATTTAGTAAAGTGGTATTTCCGGTTGAGAAATTTTGACAATTTATGTACTGTCAGATCCCATGGTAATAACTAAACGGAATATCAAGTTTGAAATGTCTGCGATTTTTCGCTTCTGAGCTATGCTGTTCACATACATAGACATATGTACACACAAACCATTTTCTAAAAATCATATTTTTGAACTCAGCGGACCTTAAAACGGATATTTCCGGTGAAAACTCAATATCGAAAATTTGACACGATTAAAATACTTTCTCTTATCAAAAGTAAGAGCAAGTAATATATACTTGTAATAGAGAACTATCGTTTTGATGAAGTTTTTGCGCATTACTAAAGAAACTGCTGAAATAAACTTTTAAAATCTGATCATGAAGCCGGTCTAATTATGAGAATGTTTAGGAGTACAGTTTTAGAGGAGATTATTGCAAAAATAATATCAATTATATCATACATGATATCTTTTAATAAAGGAAAATGGATAATCCACAATTTTTGGGATGTTAGCATTTAATACGCGTATAACCCAGTCTAACCAACATGAACAATATTGCATTTCTGATAACATTGCTGATAATGTATTGTAGTCAAACTTTCAGATTGATATTTAAAAAAAAATTAGTAGTTTGGTGTAAACAGAAAGTTCACGACAGCTGTATTTGTTCTGCCCAGCGAAATTTGAGCATCAGGGTACACTGAGCAAATGGAGATGATCTAAACCAAATTGTTTTACTGGCAACAGAATACAGGTGGTTTAGATGGTCAAAATTGAAACTAAACGAGTTAAATTGAAATATTTCGTTCAGGCCTTAATCCTGGCTTATTAAATTACTATGGTCTAGGTTAATGGATTACCTAAAATTTGTTATTCTAAACTCCTTCAACAGGATAGCTCTGGTAGCAACATAGAGAAATATAACTGAGTTTCCTAAATTAGGAAATATTTCTCTAGATCTCGGATATGAATCGTTATCCATAGGGCAGTATAAATTTAAAACACAAACATTAACCTATTTAAAAATTATGCTGTTTAATAAAGATTCAGAAATATTAATGTTTCTAGTTTAGAAAGTAATTTCTATAATATTTTAGTTAAAAAAACACTGCTACTGATTTTTCATGAAAAAGTCGAACATTGAAAATGTTTTATTGGTGTTTATATTGCTTATTATGTTTAATGTGCGCCCTAATCCGGAAACTCCTGCATTTATAGGGGTCATTGAAAATATATCTATTCAGTTTTCTTTGTTCATAGTTAGCGTAGTGTTTGCATTTTAAATGTGGGTCAGAAAAGTCAAGTGGTTAGAATCCCTGGTTTAGCGTTGTAATAATCAGTAAAATCACTATCAAAAACACTTATTCACAATGACACGTTATTCACTTTAAAGACATTCTACGCACAAAACACTGACACTAGACGGGATCACAATAGAACTGTTAGATCGCAGTGATTTGACCCCCCCCCCCCTTTACAACTAATCATCATCATCATAGTAACTAGAAGAAGGAAAAAACGGCAATTTTGTTGCTGAAAAGTGATTTTAAAACCAATAATCCGGTGTGAAACACTCACAGTACTTTCTCTTACGCTTGTTGATTCAATCAGAGATATATAAAATGTCAAATTTTATATTGTATTAAAATTCTATCTCAGGAAGACCACCGATTGCCTAAAATACTTGCTACTCAAATAATACAAAAAAAAATCTTCTGGTTTAAACATTTAGTTTCGCTAGTCCGCCATTTCTCCTGCACGGTCACACCAACATTAGATAGCCTTTCTTCTTGGCGTACTTTACTCCTCGAGAAGAGCCTGTGAGACGGACTGCTTCCACTGATCGTGTTCTTCTTTATAGAGTGCTAATAGCAGAATATCCCAATTTCATACGGGGAGCCTATTTGATATCCTAAAGCATAAACATCTCCGCTGGTTTTTCAAAATTAGAGGGGAACTTCTTTATCTAAATTTTAGGCCATGGGTGGATAGAGATATAATAAATGAAAAATGTTCCCTTTGCTCTTATGATGTTCGCGAGGATTTATACCATTTCCTTGGCTAATCTTTTCTCTCTAAGATGGAGATAATTCAATTTTTAAGTGGTCAAATATCCTGTCTACCACTGATTCATTACACTCGCCATGCCTATCAAATCAGACTTGAATGGGTGGCGGATTCGACTTAATAATATCTCTCTTCTATGCTGGTTACCTTAGCTATATTCTTTTTTTTATTATTATCGTATGCTTTTTATTAATATCTCTCTTCTATGCTGGTTACCTTAGCTATATTCTTTTTTTTATTATTATCGTATGTATATTTTTCTTAAGCATATTATACCATTGAATTTGGTTTTTATTACGTTTTTCTCTGTTCTATTGACCCAGCATCATGATAAAAAATGGAAAACTATACTTAGTAGCGCCCTAGGTAGAGAAGGCCGGATCTAAACGGCGTGGGAACTGCAGCGTGCTTACCACACGCCGCCCCCCTATTCAAATCGCCGTCTGGCAAGTCTTGGTCCTTCATGGGCTGTTGCGGCTTAGGGTTTTTATCCTAAGATAAATATAGAAGTGGACTAACGACCTATCGGGCGCCAATGACATAGAACCAACCCCAAACATTTGAAATTTGACGCCAGAAATTCCGGAAAACTATCTGAAATCAACTTCTTTTTTGGAAAAATGTTACAAATAAAAATGTTAGATATATAGCTCTGTACACACAGTATTCCAAGTTTAAAGAATATTGCGGGGGAAAAAAAAATTAAAAAACCTGTTCTGTAAAAAGTACACTTTCGGTTAACCGATTTTCTTCAGTTTTGAAGAATATTATCAATACTAAGTATATTATTTAGTTGATAAATATCATACGTCACACTGAAGTAATACTTTAGAGGAAAGCACGGCACTACTGTTCCCTCAGATCTCTCCACCAAGAAATAATCAATTTTCCCGGGAAAATGTTTCAAATAAAAGTGATTGGTATTAATGTGTGTAGATAATATACAAAATTTAAAGAAAATCGTTGGAGCGATTTTCCAGAAAATCTCGAAACACTGAAAAAAAAAATACCTTCAGTTATGTGCGCACTTCCGGTTGATGGATTTTGCGCGAAAGCTTTGTATCTCAGATACACGGTAATAGTATCCGACCGGTATATCAAGCTTGAACTTCCTGCGGTTTTTTTTTCGTTTTTGAGATATTCTGTTAACAACATCACACACACGCACACCTCAAAATGTGTATTTCCTGTGAAAACTCATTTTCGAAAATATAGGACGATCGCAATAATCTCTCTTACATTAGGATTAAGAGAAAGTAAAAAAAAAAATGATGTAACGGTTTACTAAAAAGTTTCCATAATATATAACAAAATAATGACGCCACCTATTTACCATATGCGCCATATGGTACGTAAATTTTTGGAAGAATTTTTTCTTATTCTAACATCTGTGGGACTGAACACTAAAGAAATATGATACGTATATATATATATATGTATATACATAAACAAACAGAGGAAGTCATATATAATGTTTAGGATATTCCAATAGTGAGGAATATGTTTGCAGTGTGTATACAAAGATGTACCGGTGAGGTATATTTACATAATGGTCGAAATATCGAGTGTTCCAGTCTGGTTTACATACTCACCCAAAAAAAAAAAAAAAAAAAAATATATATGTATAAGTCAACAAAGTAGGGGAAAGGATGAGGAGAGAGGGAAAAGAAAACACAAAATTTGTTCGTCTGTTTGTAGTTATGTTAGTGAAAGTGTAGTGTATATCCGGTTAAAACGATGTGTACAGTCTGTTATGGTTTTAGTTCCAATATTTTGTGTACAATTGTTAGACATTTCTTCTCAATTGTGTTCCGTCCATTCAATGTTCCTAATGCGATTAAAATACCAGCCATGTATACTGGGCTTTTTTTTTTCTTTCGGTTTTAGAAAAAAAACAAAACAAAAAAAACCTACTTTTTATTTACTGTGGTGACAGTAGCGGTACTGGTATCTGTTAATACAACCCATCTCTGCCAATCTATCTCTGCCATCCCAACCGCATGCTGTTTAGGTTTGCTTCAACGATTTGCGCCAAATTTGACTTGCAAATTCCCCTATTTCTCTTCCTCCCCTCCCACTGTTACTAACTCAACTCAATCCTTCCCCTATATATAGCATACACAGACATTTATATACACAGCTGAACCAACCCACACTACACTAACCGTACCCAAACCGCCGCGTGTGACAAGTCGGTGTGTTTTAGAATAGACCAACTGTTTCCCATGTTGCCCAACTTCTATGTACGTATTAATTATGCCAAATTATCAACAGATTGGCTGATTAGAAAGAGCTTTTTCCTCTCACTTTTTCTTTGGTAATAAAAAAATAAAACTGAAACGATTTTTTCTCACGACGATTTACATATTTATAATGACTTTAAATTTTTTACTAAAGTTTAGAAGTCTTGAATATATTTTGGGGGAAATATACTCGAGTATCTTCCAGCTCCCCCCCGGAACCCCTGTAAAACAATTTTCGCGGAAAAAATTAAAAAGAATAGTTATGTATCTGTATTTATAGTTAATATAAGTTTAATGAAACCTTATGATTTTTTTTGTGGAGAAATCGTTAAAAAAAACTGTTCAGAAAAGTCACACATCCGGTCACCGGATTTTCGTTAAACTCAAAATTCTGGCAAACACTTAGATGATAGAATCGTATTATAAAATAAAATAGTAAATTTGGAGAAAAGGATAACCCCATTTTTCTACAAAAAACTGAAAAATCCATTGAGTATCGTGGTCTCCCTCCATATGCTACAGTGTATACGGCAGAAATGTATGCAATATGTCAGGCCCTGAGACTCTCACTTTCAAACAACTACAATAAAGTGCTTGTGTTATCTGACTCTTTAAGCACATTGACGGCTCTCCGGGAAACATTCTCAGCTGATCCAATGATTATTAATATCCATGAAATGTTACAGCAACTACGTTCACATGGACAGGGAGTGATATTTGCATGGGTGCCAGGCCACATTGGCATATCTGGCAACGAAAAAGCAGATCAGGCGGCCAAGAGTGCTGCGTGTAGACATATAAATAACGTCACCCCTGTGCGTCCCACTGATCTACAAGTTTTTATAAAAGAAAAACTAATTAGAAAATGGCAGCAACAATGGGACGCCCTAAATGAAAAACTAAACGACATAAAACCATGTGTGCGAACTACAACAGCAGAGACTTTCCCGCGGCGTGAAGCGGTAATAATAACGAGGCTAAGGATTGGGCATACCCTTGTTACCCACGGCCACCTCCTCTTAGGAGCTAGAAGACCATGGTGTAGAGAAAGACTGACCGTATCACATATATTGGAAGGGTGCCAGGCTCTTCGACAAAATAGAGAACAAGCGGGCCTGCCACATGATTTGCGTGCAGTATTAGAATTAGGGTCTCCCTATATAAGAAGGCTATTTGCTTTTTTAAAGAGAATTGATTTTTACTATAAAATTTAGGTTTAGGTTTAGATTATTTTAGTAAAGGGGAGAGGAATATCGAGTACTCTCCCCTGGGTGAATGGAATGTATATAATTAAAGGAATGAATGTATTTATTAGCGAGTTTGTATTTATTAGCGAGGTTGTATTTATTAGCGTGAACGTTTTAATCGAGTGAATGATGGTATGAATGAGGTGTAAATAGTGTAAATAACATTAGATCTAGGTTATCTCAAAGGGTGTAGGAATAATTATAAAAGTACTACACCCTAATTAGATTTAGGAAATTTGTAGAAAAGGAATATTTATAAAACTACTTCCTCTAGGATGCAAATAGCCACTTGCAAAATGATGAGTTGAGTCCATTAAGTACCAAATTTGTTTACCTTATTAAATTTTTAATTTATGGATTATATGTGATACAGATATTATATAATAGTATACATAACATCATGTCTCATAAATATATTTACTTGATAGATTAATCAGAGATAGACTAATGACATGGAATATGTTTTGACACATAAAAGATTTATTTATTTTATAAGGCTTGTAAAGGATGGCACTACTCAAGTACCCGCACTCCCCCTCGTCGACTGGATCGATGATCTAAGTGGAGATGTGTGGAACCATGCCCGACATCCTGGGGCTCCAACATATCTTGCTCGCCAAGATAATGCTTCGGATGCCTTACAGGAAACAGTGGGGCATGTGCCATCCCAGTTAGGGCAGAATCGGCTAGAGAAGAGAACAGTTCGAGGGGCGCTAATGACCTTGGTTGTCGATGCGCCAAAAGAAAAAAAAAAAAAAATTACTACTGGACTTAAACATAAGCCATCTACGTGTATGATTTTTTTAATTGTTCCCCTAAGTTATCTGGAATATCTTGCATCTTCCATCTTCCAACAGTGGTGTAATGTCAAGAAAGGTTCTATTTTTTCTTTTCTTTTTTTTCTTAGGATTATCTCGGACGTCAGATTTACTTTCCCCCGAAATTCTCCCAGAAAATCCACAGAGTTTCTTTATAAATATCTCTTATTTCGGCTCCTACTAGCTCAGTTTACCTGGCATCTTATGTTCTCATATTTCAAAGTAAGGATCAGTGCAGTTCTATGGAAGGCTGTTGACGATACGACACTTCGCCAAAAACACTTTTATTAAATTCTCACGTATGCTGTTCTATCTTATTTTTATCTGTAACGAATCCAATAAAAAAAAAAAAACTTAATTTTGTATAAAGTGAATATTTTATGTATTAGATTATTTTCTATTCTTTCGAAAAATGCAACTTGAAATGAATAAACATTTAAATTGATTGTAATAAAATTGTATACATATACACAAAGCGCTTCAAGTAGTTCTCCTTATATAACATGTCAAACGCATAAGAAATTCTTACCCTTGTCACAGCACATTCAATCTTCCAGTGGTATATATACTTTGTAAAATCCATAACATATTTCTCTAGAGTAAACGTGTAGTTATAACCACCCTTCCCCAAACGTTTTTCGCTCAAATACTTGTAAGATCTTGTAGGAAAATAAGATTTTTTTTATATATTTTTTTTATTTTTATATTTTTTCCATAACCTAACCTTTTACCAGCTGAACATTTTCTTTTCAACCTCTCTTCAGATATTATTATTGACATTGACATAAATTGCAGCATATTTAAGGCAAATAAGATACATCCTAAAAAAAGTGACAATCCATTATGTACACTAACTTACAACGTTCCATATATACATACTTATATGTACTACGTAAGTTCCAACATTTTATTATGTCAATAACTATGAATCTATAAGAACTTAAGTCATTTTTACTGAAAGTAAGTATTCTCAAATATAGATTCTACTTTCTCTCATTGCTACTGTGAGAATGTATTGCGTTCATATCAAACACTTACAATTGAATTTTCATCGGAAGTACAGGTCTTGAGGTCCCCTGAGTACGAAAACAGTTTTTAGCCTACGTGTGAACAAAATATGTCAAAAACGATAAATCGCAGGGAGCACAAACTTGGTATACCAATTAGGTACTACCATCGCATTTGATACGAAGGTTTTAGGCAAAATCCAACAACCGGAAGTGCACTTTGTTAAATTTGTTTCACTTTTTTACGATTTTGTTTGAATTTAGGCTTTTGGGTTTATTGGAATTTGCTTGAAATTGACTTTAATGTTTTTGTTTTTACGTGGAATGCTATCTGCAAATATAATTAGTTTTAAAATTGTAATTTTTTTTGTTCAAGCCCAAGACATACTTGCAATCTTAAAGTGAGCACGTGGAATAAACTTCCTCAGCATGGAATTGCTACGTTGAGAGTTAAAAAAATAAATAAATAAACAAATAAATAACAAAAAATTAGAAAAAAAAAAAACCTATCACTTTATTTTGAACGTTTTTCCAAATCTGACGTTAAATTTTAGATATTGTTCGTTCAGTATTTGCTCTCTCTTTTTGACTATAACATCATCATTCTACCATTCTACTACCACCTGGGTAGATACTTATCCCCCACCTTAAATTCCCCGGTCTGTTAATTGTTCTTTACGCCTCACTTATCGTAGACATGTTCTTTGTCACGCTCCTAGGGAGGCAAACTAATGGCATGAAAAAACTACTACATTTATGTTGAGAGAAGGTGTAAAATATGAAGTGAATAGAAAATTTGTCATTTATGTATCATTGTAGTAACAGTAGTAAGAGAATGTCGTGTAAGTGTAAGACATTAGATTTTTTGTTGTGGTAGTTGGTTTCGCAGAGCTGGAAAGCATCAGAGACATTTTCCGTGGTAGCCTGCTTCATTTTGTGGTTACCGAGCCACACAAAGTACAAATGACCACAAAATGAAGCAGGCTGCCACGGAAAATGTCTCTGATGCATTAGATTTTTTGTTTGCTTATATTTTTTAGTATTTACATAGGCGGCCAATTGATGACTAATAAATGGCCATTTTGCTAATTTAAATATTATTTTCAACGTTATATACCTTAAATTCCCCGGTCTGTTAATTGTTCTTTACGCCTAACTTATCGTAGACATGTTCTTTGTCACGCATCTAACGGAGGCAAACTAATGGCATGAAAATACTAAAGTCTTTGGGTTGCAACGTATAACAATAGGCTTCTTCTATGTGGTTGCTAGTTTAAGTTTCAGACCAACTCAAAGCAATAATCGCCATGTTTGGTAATATATAAAGGGGTGTTGTTTCCTCTTGCTTAATTCCTCCTTCCCGCTTGCTTAATTTCCCTCACTTCTGTCGACTTGCATATGATTGGCTATAAAAGGCTATAAACGAAGTTTGCTACGTTTCCCTTCCCCGTTGATGTTATAACTATGCCCTTCCCTTAAAAGAAACACGTTATTTTCTCTTTCTATCACTAGGGTCTCCATGAACAACCTTGCATTTTACATGACTGATTGAGCAACTAAGGATCTAATTGATATACTGGCATGAAATCCTCAAATTAGACTAACGAACTTTCTCAAATTATTGTTTTTAGTTTTGTGCTAAAGAAGAGCATGTATTAAGTGCAAAGATTAATCGAAAGAAGCTATAGTTAATATATCACATTTAATAAGAATGTTTAGGTTTGTGCGAAAAATCACAAAAACCGAAAATGGTATTCAATAATTTGCTTTCACCACTTCCTGCAATAGCTACAAAGCGAACTACTGCGATCTGCAAGATGTGTTATAGAGTTTGCCCTTGGTACTTTTAGAGTGTACCCAGAACCCAAATAATTGCACACATACACTACTTCTACAGATCCTATAATACTACGTGACTGTTGTAGATCTCTATGTAAGAATTGCTTGTGTGTTGGTAAGGCTTAGGGTTCTTATGAAGTTACAAGTACTCTGAAGAAATGGCTTCTCCATTTCCACTTATGGAAATAAGAATGAGAAAATTTTTCGTACTTATTTTTAACTTCCTACAAATTTATTGAAGGTTTTTACTCGGAGAAAAAATTAATACAGGATCGGAACAGGAGGTCAATTGAAAATTATCATCTCTTATTTGTTTGGCTAGTACACTTTTCCCAATTTATACAAGTGGGTGAGGGATGATAGTGAGCGAATTGCTTATTGTTTAACTTTCAATGCTTCCATTTTCATATAATTGTTAAAACTTTGTGTTTTCCAAAATTGGGTCAAAGAAAACTGTAACCCAGCTGTAGAATAATCCAGAAATAAATTTCTGATGAAAGATTAACTACATTTAGTTGCTCCAGATTGCATAACCATCAGTAGTGTTTAAATCAAAGAATTTAAAATAAACGTTTGCATCCAATGTTACAAAATAACTTTCTTATACTGCACTAGGATAAAGTTTTCTAGATAAATAAAGTTTATTTATTGTTTCTGATTTCAATTTTCTCAAATATCTTGGAAAACTGAAAGATTGCCAAAACTTTTATCCATCAATATATCTAATTTCTGGGTTTCCTACATATCATTTTGAAATCAATAACTGGAAACAATATCGTAATGGTTCTTAACTAAATTTTGTACCCTCACACTCTCTCTTGCTCTCTCTCTCTCACACACACACACACACACACAATCAATTTATTGAATTTACATTTACAGCCAACACTGCATTATGCTAAACTTATTCAAAAGTTATTCTTTGATATGCTTTCAGTTTCTGTGGAATTTTTAAAACAATTTGTAACTGTGTTCAGAATTGACAGGCAACATATTACTGTTGGCCGAAAGTTGCTTCTTAATTAAAATTATTAACAACGTCTGTGTTTTAAACAGTTTATCCTCTAATTGTTTACTAATATTGTTAAAATTCTACATATATTATTATTTTAATGTTTAGATACTCCACTGAATTAATTCTCCTTTTTCTTTTTACCAAGTCTTTTATTAATACAAATATTAATATCTCCCTTTAAAACTTTATGTATCTATTGTTTCGCAAAGTCAAAAAAAAAAAAAATTTCTTTTCAGACAAGGAAAAAAAGAAGTTACACACTTGGGAAATTAATAAAGAAGTTTCTTTTTTTTGTGAGCAGAGTGTATAATTTATAGCAGTTCTGGTAGTTTACGCACTTGAATGTTCCCTTGGGATAAACGTTATAAATACTATTAGGAAGTTAACTTTATTATTTCTTTATTATAAGATAAGATTTAATAATCTTATTTTCTGGACTTCTTTTTTCTCTTCTAAATTTGTAGGCTTATTTATTGTGAATAAGTTTGACGTAATGTAAGGTTTGTTCTTGAATTTTTAAAGAAAATTAGGATAATATGTTACTTCAGTAAGCTCATATTTCATCAGGTTATTTTTTTAAGGACATCGGGGGAATGCGTTCTGTTACTAACTGGGAAACTAATACCAAAACCAATTAGGAGAGTTTACAGAAACAGAAAGAAATACTGAGACAGGAGAACAGCCCTTGTCCTAGTTTAGACATACATGTCACATTCATTTGTTGACAGATTATGATGAAAAGTATCTTTATTTTCTTGGCAGTTTATTTCTACCTTACAAAATAAATAAATAAATAAATAATACAAAAATCTGTAAATTTAAATAAATATTAATTGACTGTTAAATCTTGAAGTTATGTCTTTGGGATAGTTTCAGTTTTAGTCATCGTCAAGTTTCTTCTTTTCTTTTTCTATCCATGGTTCTATGCTCTGTTCCAGTCTGAAAATTGTCTAGAAATCTGAGTGCTGTCCTGTTTATAAAATATTTCGTTTATATAATTATATCCATTTTTTGTTTGGAGTGGCAATTTGTCCTTGAACTGTTGATGCATTTGGGACACTTTCCTATCCGTTCCATGTATATTGTGCTTCTTTCTTATTGCATTTTGTCAGGATTTATGTAAACTTCTCTGATACTCCTTGCACATACGTATGAGCAAATAGCCCTGGTTTTCTCTTTTTTTCTCTTCAATTTCTTCCAGTTTCCTCATGCAAATAGGCTGTTTGGGCTTTATTGAAGAGAATGGTTGTTTGCCAATTCTTGCAGCTGTTCTATTTCAGAACTTGCCGAAGATGATTTAGAAGAATTTTGTAATTTACAACGAAATGATGATTAAATGATATATAGAAAATATATTTACACATTTTTTTTGGCGAAAATGTTTTATTAAATTTGAGTAAAGAAGAATTACAAAGAATTTTTAATATTTTGTAAACTAATTCACTGTATTCGGCCAATGAGTGGTCGGGTATTGTGTTATATTATAGAAGAACTTATTAATATATGATCATAGATATGGGTCTAATTTATTAACTGAAATAATTAGAGCAATCTAATTAAATAGAACTATTTAAAGAAGATTCTTAATACCCTGTGTCTAGATAGAACTTCAATAAGTGGAACTAATCCTAAAGTATTATTCCGCTACAATTACACATTCTCATCTAATGTATGTGAATATATATACACACAGACACACACACATACACACACACACACACACACATATATATATATATATACTATTTGGCAAACTTCCCTGAAAAGTACCAATTCTATCTAATACCAAAGCCAAATTTCCTTCCTTGTGGCGGCCTAATGGCCAAAGATGTTAAAAGGCCAGTTACTATGTATTCTCTACATTATAGCTAAACATTAACTGTAATAGACTCGAATTATTTTTTACTTCAATGATACACATATCGTTTCTGATATATATATATATATATATATATATATGTGAATTGAAAAAAAATATTAGAAAGTATAGTAGAAATATCTAAAATTAAACGTCTGTTTTAAGAATTTAATCTAATGTTCTAAGCCCATTTTGAACTTCGTTTTTTTTTAATAAACAAGATTCTACTAGAATTTATCATACATTCTTATAATTGTTATATCATTTTTTAAATTATTTTAACTTTTTTTAAAAAAGTACTATTTCAATTCAGTGTATGATTCTGCCATTTTTATAATATTAATAAACAGAAGCACTGGTAAAATTCCACATTTGAAGAAAATCGGCTAACCGGAAGTACAACTTACAGGATAGGTTTTGTTTGGAATTATCTCGCATATGGCTATAATGATTTCCTTTAAACTTGGGGAATTCTAACTGCACAGACATACAAACCTATCACTTTTATTGAAACTTAACAGAAGTAAGAGAAAATATAAATTAATGGTAAATTCGATTGTGATAATCATTGGAATTTTTTTTCACACAAAGATTCTCAAAGTTTCGAATAAATTAACCGGAACTACCATATTATTTATGTTTCTTTTTTCAGCTTTCTCAATAATGGTTCTAATAATTTTTTTTTTGAAATTTGTTTCTTTATTCATTTGTAATTTGTCAACAGATATGCCCATACACATAGTGTTCGGCGTTATTATGAATTTACTAAAATACGAATTAAAGAATCTCAGTTATAAACGATAAAGTAAACAAGTATAACAATAAAATGAGTTAAATTAATATAAATTTACATTAATTTTTATTAAATAATCATGAACGTATAACAATAAAAATTTATCATAAATTACCAAAGAACACTATCAATTCACAATTAGTGATTATACATATGCAAACATAAAACCAATACGGCGTTAGTATTTGGGGTCGACTGTTGGTGTCCATATTGAGTAATGGCGGGATGGTTGGTTGATGTATTGACATTGTTGGTCTATTGTTTTATGGTGAACATTGAGTTTTATAAAAACTATAATCTGTGTACATTAATTTTTGAAAGTTAATTTTAAGTGTTTTGTTTAATAAAATTCATTTAATTACATGTTGAATTACTTGGTGTGTTGTTTTATGTTAGTTTTCATAGAATTTGTAACTAGATGAATACAATAATAATTTTCAGTCAAAGAAAACACATTTAACATAAACGATGTAATATTTAAATAAATGCCCAGTTAAATGGTACAAGGGTTTTATTTATACCACAGACTATTAATGGCTATAATATTATATATATAAATATGATCAAAAAAGTAAGAAAATTTTACAATCTTCACCTTAGTTTTGTTAAATTTATGACCTTCTTCGTGGACTGTTTGATTGAGATATTGTTTTTACGTTTGAATTTAAGTCTAAAAATATGAACTAAAACATAACTCAAAACTATCAATAAAAAGACACACGAGGGTCATTCAATAACTAAAGGGACAAATGTTACAATCACTCTGCAAACCATGTCTTCTTTTTTTTTCAGAAACGTAGGCTTTTATTTTTCAGGCATCTCTCTGATATATAATGACATCGATATTCCTTTAAAAAAATTCTTGTGTGAAACACTCACACAACTTTCTCTCACTTTAATTAATACAATTTAATCCAAGAAATTTTACTTTAAAATCGCCACGTTACAGTGTTTAGTTGAGGTGGCCATAAACATGAGCAGAGTTATACTGGAGCGTACCTATGTCAAAATCAACAAAATTTGTACAAATTTAAATTTAAACTAACTGACAGACTCACCAATGCTTTTCTAAAATCAATTTATTCAGAACAATGTTTTCCAATACAAGTGATACGCTTTTATCTATACAGCATTGTAGGGGTAGTGAACCCCCACCACTCATCCACTCTAGCGGAGAAAAACAGCCTCTCTCGCACAGAGAGGAGAGGTTCGGCCAGTGGATATATATATGAGAGAGAGAGACAGTCAAGGATCATCCTATTGAATTCAGTTTTACACATCAGATATCATTCTGTTGATTTACACATCAGTTTAACATCGCTCCGTTCATATCATTTTAGCCACGTCAGTCTGTCAGTTCAGTTCAGTTCTAAACTCCAAAGTGTAAAGTCCTTGGCAGTCAGTCATACACATATATATCAATTATATAACCAAATCTTAAGGTGTTATTTATCACTCATCAAGCAACAACCTACATCTCCTCACAACACCCTTACAAGCATGTTTAAAGAAAAATCATTGTAACCGTTTTCGAGAAAATTCCAAAAAAAGTCAAAAACTGTTCTGTAGTATTTCGCATTTCCTTTTAACCAATTTTCTTTAAATTTAGATTTCCAACAATGCTTGTGTTTATTAATATTAAATAAGTGGTAAAATTATATATAACTCTGAAATGGTACTTTAAAGGAAAGATGTTGCCCCAGAGACCCCAAGAAAATCAATATTATAAATAAAAGCAAAAGGAAAATATTATAAATAAAAGTTCTAGGCATTTATGAGTGTATATAGTATACGAAGTTCAAAGAAAATCAC
This sequence comes from Triatoma infestans, assembly GCA_011037195.1. NCBI lineage: Eukaryota > Metazoa > Arthropoda > Insecta > Hemiptera > Reduviidae > Triatoma > Triatoma infestans. Next base: position 55,382 of record JAAEAF010007086.1, read on the forward strand.
GAATAACTAAAAAAAAAAAAATTCAGTAATTCCGCAATTCCCAGTTGATGGATTTTGCACGAAATCGTCGTGTCTGCTGTGGTAGTAGTGCCTAAACGAAATACCAAGTTTGAGAGCTTTCTGCGACTGTTTGTTTTTTGTTTGACTTATTCTCTAAAGTAACACATATACAGACCATATTCAAAAAACATGTTTTCGAAATCAAGAGATTTGAAGACAAGTATATTCGGTGAAAACTCAGTTTAAAAAATCTGGCACGATCGCAGTACATCCACTTACTATGAACACCTGTAAGAGAAAGTAAAAAAAATCTGGTGTGAAACACTCACACAACTGTTCTCAAAATTATAATTGACAAAGGTTATAGTATGTCTACCAAATATAATGAAATGCGTTGAAAACTGAAAAAACTGTTCGGCAAAAGCGCACTTCCGGCTTGATAATTTTCTTAGAACTTGGAATTTTGGACAACTATTTATTTGTAATTAATTTTGTTTGGGATGATAGAATTGTATAATCAACTATGATAGCACTTTAGAGGAAGCTGTAACCCCACCCTCCCGTAAAAGTGCCCTAAATGAATTTTCCCAAGAAATGTTTTAATAAACCGATGTAGATCATTGCATGTTTAGTTTATATACGAAGTTTCAAGAAAATCGTAGGAGCCATATTTGAGAAAATCGGGAAAAAGTGAAAAAATTACTTAGTAAAGTGTTAAAACAAACGAACTTCCGGTTATCCATTTTTTCAAACTCCGGAATTTCAACAACATACTTAATTCTAATTAACATTATTTAGATGACAGAATTGTCTAATAAACTGAAATAGCAGTTAAGATGATAACCTAACCCCATCCCTCCCCCAGATGTGTCCTTAAATGAATTTTCCCGGAGAAATGTTTCAAATAAAAGTTGCAGCTTTTTGTATGCGTAGTTCATACACCAATTTTGAAGAAAACCGTTGGAGCCATTTTTGAGAAAATCGCAAAAACGTAAAAAACCAACTAGTAAAGTGGTACTTCCGGTTGAGAAATTTTAACAGATGACCCACTGTCGGATTCCATGGTAATAACTAAACGGAATATCATGTTTGAACTTTCTACGATTTTTCGTTTTTGAGCTATGCTGTTCACATACATACATACACACACACACACACACACACACGGACATACGGACACACACACACACAGACCATTTGCTAAAAACCACTTTTTTTGACTCAGGGGATTTCAAAACGGATATTTCCGGTGAAAACTCGATATCGAAAATTTGACACGATTACAATACTTCCTCTTACTAGGAGTAAGAGAAAGTAATAGAAATAAGACAATTCATTTCAAAAAGCTTTTCCAACCCATGGTTTAAACTTGAATTTGAAGTTCGCAAGGTTTATTCAGCTAACACCGTATTGTTCAAACATTCTGGAGTAAATGTCAACTGGTTTCATCTCCCTCTGAAATCAGATTATCACTGAACGCTTTTCTTCCATATTACGGATTCCTTAAGGACTGCTATCGTTGAACGAATATTATATAAACAGTGATTAAGTGTAATGAATTATTCGCATACAATATTAAATAAGAATAAATACATTAAAAAGAAAACAATGTTATTAGCAATGTTTAATTAAGAATAAATAAAGAATTTATCAAATGTAAATTTCTCCAGGTGTTCTGTTATTGGTCAGCGTAAACAAACATTTATAAACTACATTTGATTAAATTTGCAATGAATTCCATGAGCTTTATAATTCATGAACATATTTATTTATTTAATTATTCATACTCATTAAAGAGAGGCTTTGTTGACTAATTGTGAGTTATTGTTTTGATTTTAAGGGACATGCAATTTCATATGTAAACTGTATTATCTATATTGTTTAACCTATTTAAAAAAAATTATTATAACTTGTTGACAGACTGAGGTGAGCGAGGTATGCGGATCGGCAGTAAGTCTTGCCCAACAGTTGACACATATTGAACTAGAAAGGCTGTCATATATCGGACCAGAAGAATTTGTACAAGCGTTTATAAAACAGGGAAATGCACCAAATATAGGTTGTGATAAAGAACCAAACATTACTTCCAACTATGAAGTGTACGTTGAATGGACCGAAAGATTGTCCAGACTGGTTGTTACCGATGTGTGCAGGGTAAGTATTTTTTTTCAAAATTATATCAGTATTTAATATTATTAAAAATTAAAAAATTGTGATAAATACTCTCACTTTTTCTTAATAAACTGTTACTAATACTCTGCGAGTGCAGGTCTTCGAAGACAGGCTATTCGAAAACAAGAGACAACTCTCTGAAAGAAATTAAATATAATTACTTCAATATTTTTGCTGTTTTATTTTAAAAACAGGATTGTCAGTTTTCAGAAATTTAATCTAGTATAATAAAACATAGAATTATAAGCTAATTAGAATTGAATAATTAACAATACTGCCGGTTATTCTATAAAGGTAAAATGTACATTTTTGACTGCTAACTGAATTTCTCTATATGCAATATTAATATATCGTCAAGATATGAATTTATAATTGTATGCCCAATATTTAATAATTCCAGAAATAGTTATTTAACTGAATATATACGTATAAATCAAATATTGATCTGTGAGAAAAATTTACTTATTTATTAGGTTTGATACAAACAAATGTAATTATTTATTTACTTTTTTCCGTTTCTGCAGCTCTACAAATGAATTCTTTTATAGACTCCCTTTAAAATAATAATAATAATAGTAATAGTAAATAAAAAAATATATGTATCCATTCTATATATATAAAATAGTAAACTAATTTTACGTCACGTTTTGACTCACAATTTTTTGAAATGCATTAATATTGCAAATTCGGCTCGACAGAGCGGTTTGCACCAATTGGCATAAATTTTCTTGAGAATGTTAAGAAGTTTGAGAGGTTGGGCGTCGAAGATGCCAGAGGAGCGGACCCAATCGAGTGGATTAGGCGGGGGGACCGGGCGCTAAAGGTGCCAGGAAGGCACTGAGGCCCCTTCAGGTGGTTAGGGTACCGATCGCTCCAAGGTGCATAGCCCCCTAGTAAAAAAGCAAGCTATGTTAAGAACAGTGGGAGTTTGAGGAAGGCAGAGCCCCTATATATAAATATATATATTTATAATCAAGTTTTAATACAATAATAATTCATATTAGATTGAGTTTCATCTTTGTTAACAAGATTATTTAAGCATATAACATATCTTTGTTAACATATATTATTGTTATACACTATTGTATGATGAGTTCGCTTGATTTTTTTTTTTTTTAAATAAATTTAGGTTATGTTTATTTATTTAAAGTTGTTCTTATTTATCTAGAATAAGAGAAAGAAGGAAAGTAATATTTTCTATTTATTTAATAAAAATGACAAAGGAATTTCTAATAACGAGAAATAACAAAGTTATTTTAAAAAACTAATAAGCTTCATGAACTTAACAAATGCTATTAATTAAGGATTATAATGATATTTTAATTAGGTCATATTCTAAAGTCTCTCTTTGCAATCATGATCGCTGATTATTTTTAATTATTCATCAAAAAAGAGGATTTTGTTTTCATTCAATGTTTGATGAAATATCTTCTATTCAAATATCTATTACACATCAATATTATAAATATTGATCATAGTATAATAGTCCGATTTCAAAAAATGGTCTCCAGAAAGTTGAACAAATTGTAGATTATTTATAATTGGACCCCTTATAGTCGTGTTTCCTATTTTATCTTCGCATCTCTTTTTTTCATTTTTTATTGATTTTTAATGAATTTAAATTTTGTCAAATTAAATAAATTCAAGTATATAAATATTCAATTGATGATAAATAAATAAGGCTCATGTTGTAAGATGGAAATCGCGTCATAAATCTTTCTATCTTCAGTTAATTTATGGAAAACATTATTAATGAGTTGGGAAAATTTTTGTATCATCTATTTTCCAGCAAGAATCGTCACTTACTGCCTGAATCACGTATATAATATAAAGGTATATTCAATGTTTTGCTGTAATTACTAATTTGAAGAAAATTGGTTGACTGGAAAATTGATTTTGTCGTACAGATGTTTTAATTTTTTGAAATTTTCTCAAAAACGGGTTCAACTATTTTCTTTAAAATTGGAATGCTGTTGGCACAGATATGTATAAATTTTATTTGAAACATTTTTTCGGAAAAATTTATTTTCAAAGTTTACTGGGGGTCTGTGGACGTTAAATTTCAAATGTTATATAGGTTTGTTCAATGTTATTGGCGTTCTATTCTGATTTACAGTGTAATCTCTTTAACTATGATCTGCCCTAGGTAGGTACATATACCCGCAACGCCTCTGAATTTTATGGCGAAACAAGAAAATTTGTTCAATTTATAATTTTAGTCTTTAAGTAAAGACAAAAGCCGCAGCTGTTTGTGAATCTAAAGTTAACTGCACGCTACTCAATGGTTTGTTCCATGCGAAATAGTTCAAACATCTGGAAAATTGCCTTAGAGCACCACAAAGTTTGCACTCTTAATTTACTGATGATTCTCGTACTCCCCAGCTTATCTCCTTTTGCCCGAACTCATCAGAAATCTCATTGCTGTGTCTACTAAAAACTCGTACATCTCAAAACAGGTTGTAACATTAATCAGAAAAGGCAAAAAGCAAATACATGCAAAGGCGCAGAGAGAGAGAGAGAAAGATAATCCTCAGCAAAGATCTTAGCACAGTACAGACAGCGCTCAGTCGGTCAAAACAAGAATGTGGAAATGTTATTTTGATTTTTGGCCCGCTTTTTTGAAAATGGAAATTGTTGATGTTACTGCAGCTGGCAAGATTATTCGTAAAAAAAAAATGTTAAACCTAAATATGAGGAGTTGCATTATTTTCACATTATATTACTCTTATCACCATTTTCATATTTTTTGCTAATTAGGTTTGAATAGGGTAACATTTACGGTTATAGATAATTTTTTTGGAATAACAGGATGAAATTTGGTTGAAAATACAGGATGAAAATTGCCGATTCTTCAAATTTGAGTTTTCACCTGAAATATATAGTTTAAGGCTTCCGAGCATGAAAAATTGGTCAAATACGAATAATTGCAGAAAGTTCAACCATTATTTCCATAAAAGTCCTGCTTAAGAATAAGTTGTTTAATGGCAGGAAATAAGGATGTTCGAATTGTAAAAAGTCACGCGCAACTAATACTGTTATTCACTGTTATATGTATTCATGTATATATATATATATTTGAAATAGCGGATACGTTTTACTTAGTAAGGAGAATTATAAGCAAAGAGTAGCAATAGAGAGATCGATTAGTGAGATCGCTGGTTGAAGACAACCTCTTAGTTCTGTAGTCTGGTGATCTTATAATAGATAACATAACTTATTATGTTATGAAGGAATTTGGTGAGGATCGGTCAAGAAAGAAACATTCAATTATCCCAACGTTTCGACAGAGTTTTCTGTCTTTATCAAGGCTTTAATATATAGATAGTCGTGAAAATATGGAGAAACTATTTTTGAAGATACACATTTATTAAATCCCAGAAACAAAATTAAAAAAGAAAATTAAAAGTTACTTGTCTTGCCTTAAATCATCTACAGAAAATATGTACAAATGTGTATCTTTAAAAATTCTTTCTCTATATCTTCACGGCTATCTGTGTATTAAAGCCTTGATAAAAACAGGAAACTCTGTCGAAACTTTGGCACAATTGAATGTTTCTTTGTTGACCGATCCTCACCAAATTTCTTGATAACATAATTCATCAACGGTCAAAAAAATACTTTTGCATTAAACGTATTGATACCTCTTCGTTAATGCTTGGTTAAGACTTTTTGATGACTGTTAATAGATTGGTTATCTCGTTGAAAACGTTTTTTTTTTTTTTAAGACTTGTAAAGACTCATAAGAGCTTGTTAAAGACTGACCTAATTTGGCTCGTATTCATATTGGGAAAAAAATCCTTGGATGTGAGGGATTGGGCGGAAGTTGTTGTTTGATTTGGTAGTTATGTTGAGCGCTGGGAATCGCTTAGGACAAGTCAGCTGAGCAGTGCATAGCCACTGTGGCGCTGTACTACGATAAATAAATCTGAGAAAGTGTTTTTGATGTGACAAGAAGTGTTATCTTTCTCTCACGGCATCACATTAGGTAAGAGTTGAAAGATTTTCGTTCGAATTTCCCCTCCACCAAAAGTGTCGTTTTAAGATTTTCGTGAGAAAACTTTTATAGAGTACTATTACATTAGATCATTTTTTTTTCGTGACATTTTTTATGTATTCTATTTTTAACTTATCTAATATATTTGTGTTGTAAGATTTCTAGTTTGAGAAAATTTGTCCTTTGTAAAGTAAGAAATCTGTCATGTCTATCAGAACATATTGTGTTTTTGTCTAATTCTTTTCTTTTTTTTTTCATAATTTCTTATAAAATTAGAAATACAATTTTTAAAATTAGAATACACGCTAATTTAGAAAATATTTGTTTAATTTTTTGCGTGATATTTAAATTGAAAACTGTTTTCCTTTTTACTTTCTTTTACTCGTAGTTTATACTTTTAACAGAATATACTTCTTTTCCATCAATATTTTGCTTGCCGTTTAATAAGACATAAGTGCTTCAAATATGGTTAGAGTTGGTGATCCATCCATTTGGAAAAGTGTTTTCATTTATTATCATGAAATAAAATATTTTTTTCATCTGTTCTAGATTTTTCACTGTTCTTCTTCACACTTGAAGCGTATCTTTGTCATAAAAACGATTACGTAATTGATGAATTTCAGAAACACAAAAAGAAATCTTGTAAATATTCATGCAAAAGCATTAAACAGCAAAAAATATCTAATAAAAATGATGGTACTTTAAATGAGCAGTTAGTTTAAAGAAACATGCTGGTGTCATTGTCAAGAAAATTGCAAAAAACTAATACAATCCGTCAAGGAAATTCACACTTTACAAGAATCTTTCTTTCATAAATTTATTAAATTACCTAGCAGTTTTAATAATAAATATCTTTTTAACATTAAATAGGAGTTAGAATCGTAAACAATAACAACAATAGAATTTTCTCAAAAATCTGTAAAATAAATTTTTCCCTCAATAAAGTTTCAGACAAAAGTAATATTTCCGATGTGCATAATATGTATGCAATGTTTAAAGAAAATGTTTACAGAATTTCGAGAATATTGCGAAAACCAAATCCATTTATTGAAGTGATATTTCCATGTGAGGAATATATAAATTCCTGTCTGATCCTATTCCAATACTTTATCATACTTAAGGCACCTCGAATAAAATATTTGCGGTAAAAACTCAATTTTGGTGATTAGTCACGATCGCAATATTTCCTCCTGCCCGGTAAGTAAAAATTTGCATATTGAAGTTACATTTTTTTTTTTTAATGAGCTTTTTACTTGGCATAATTTAGTCTTCAAAAACTTCGATATTTTCTTTTTGTATTTATTAACTTTTTTCTACGAAAGGGTTGATTACAAAAAGGAAACCTTTTTCCTAGTTTTATAAAAACAAGCATAAACTTTTATTTTCAAAAGACTAAATAATTTTTTCTTTTAACTAAGAACAAATTATAAATAACTTATCAAAAGTATGAGGTAAAAAAGTTTGTATACACTTCTTTAGTTCCAGATTTTACCTGAAAAAAAAGTTTTGAACTTCAGAAACTTGTTGGCCTTTATTTTATTTCTGAAGACTTCCTATAAATAAGACAAGGTTTTCACACATTTTGTTGTTCATTCGGGGATAATTTTAGCGTATTTTAATCCTTCCGTTGTTGTCTAGTTTTTGCAACGCGTTTCCTGACCTTACGGCTCAAATTCTTCCCATAAATCTTCTTCAGTGAGATCCGTGGACTGATGAGTTGTTTTTGATCATTGAGGTGCATTGTAAAGATGCCTCTTAAAACCCTGAGGACGTTGTGACGTTGTGATGATCCCCGACCAAAATCGTACATTTCTATACTCTCTTCCAAATTTTCTCTTAAGATCTCAAAATATGAATATTGGTCTATTAGAAGCCATTTACTATGCAACTTACCCATTTCTGCGGCATTCATGCACCTCAACACCATAAAGTTGCCTCTACTATGTTTCACAGAGGCGATCAAATTTTTAGTTATTGTTTTCGCCACACTTTTTGTCCAGCCTCTGACCATGAACAGTGAATCTGCTTGTGTCAGAAAAGATGACTATCTCCCAAAAAAGAGTTTTAGACTTTGATAAGTGTTCCTTGGCCTTGAGTATGACATTCCTCACGTTAAACTAATTATACTAAAACTTTCTTTAAATTGGGTTTTAAAATTGCTTTCAATAAACAAAAATCGCTTTCAAAAACCTTTTTTCGAAAGTCTATTATCATCTTTCTTTTTTGTTGATTTAAAAAACAACTCTAATATAACTGGGTATCTCAAGTTGTTTTACTTTTAAGAGAAATAAATGAAGAGAACATACTGAGGACATTTCTGATCCACTAATATTTAAAAACACTATAAACCGGAGTATTGTCTTCTTATCAAGCAACACCTTTATAAATCTGATCTTGAAAAGTTGTCTAATTCCGAATATAATCCTTTACATAGGGACTATTTATTTACTGTCCGCGAAGCATGTCTCAATTCTGAAATTAATTATTACTTAAAACGTTTTATTTTTCAAGTTAGACTTTCAGATAAGCATGTATTTAAATTTTCCGGTAAAGCTGGTAACACTTACAATTTGTATCCATCAAAATATTTGTATCCATTTTGTAAAAATATTGAAGATGATTTTTATAATTTTTTAATGTATTTGCCCTGTTTTATAACATTTTTCGTTTCAAATTTATACCGAATCTTGTACTTTTATCTATGTCAAGTTTCAGCAAAATTCTATATACAGTCATTATACGTATACATTATTTTTATTTGAATTAAGATCATTTACATTTATTAATATTATTGTATATTTTTATACTATTTTACCAAGACTCCTTTGTATGGGGCAAAGTCCCGATGGCAAATAAAAATAAAAAAATGAAAAAAATAAATTTCCTTGGGAAAATCAATTTGACGCTGGCGGTTAATTTTGCTGATAAAAGGTTTTTCCCAGGATACTCTTCCTGATACTCAGCTTCATTTTTGTTATCGCTTTTATAATTGCTCTTCTATGACCCTTCTATGAATTGGCCTTCACTTCTGAGGGGCCTTCCGGACGAGGTCTTTTGCCTACAGAATTTAATTTATTCAATCTATTGATAAGATATTGAATAGATTTGTGCTTTTTTTTTTTGACCATTTTGTGTAATAGCCGCAATGTTTTGCCTTCTTTATATAACATCATAATTAACTCACGATGGAACGTCAATAATTGTAATTGTTAAATTTATTCTAAATACTAAATTCAGTTACAGAAATTAAACTTTGTATATCTGGTGAAGTAAATAGATTAAAAATTCTTGATTAAGAAAATTTCTAGAGAATTGTTGGTAAACAATTTATAATCCTAAGTGTATGGAGATGTTTTTGCGTAATTTTCTCTCTTATTTTATAATTTTTCGCTGTATTCACCGTTAAATTTCTCTTTATTTTTTCACATCAGCTTATTTAAAATTCCACTAATTTCCTCATTAGAAAATACTTGAGAATCGTAATTGAAGTTGGTAAAAAGTATAAAAACTTGCCATAAAGATAAGAGCTTAAATATTGTGTACAGAGACTTTTTTGGTGCAGTAGATTTATACTAATTGAACTGAACTCAAGACATACAAGTTATGCGGGTTTAGTATAGCTTTATTTCTTACTAAACTTTGCTCTGAGAAGAATTATTACATTTTCATAAATTGTCATATAAAAACTATATTTGACTTCAGATCTTTTCACTCCTCTATTTAACAAAGTCTCCACGTTATAGATACCATCATCTTTTCTCTTGAGAACAGACATTACTGCCCAAGTATCTTTTTAGACATTGAGCAAGCTTTTGATAGGGTATGCCACGAAGGTGTGTTGTCAAAGCTGAAGGGCATCTTTTATCTCATCATGAAATCCTACCTTTACAGATAGATTTTTCAAGTCTGTGAAGAAACCTCTTTCTGCCCCATTTACCCAATCCACGCATCTTTTCTGTACGTAATATACACAACTGACACTACCAGTCACCCAAACATCTTAGTTTACACATTCGCCAATGATACCACAATCCTCTGTTCGAACCCGAATTTTATCAAAGTCTCCCGTACTCTTCAATCTTACCTTAACATCCCTTGAGTCCCTGGTTTTTAGATTGGAAAATTAAAGTACCCATAGGTAAATGCACGCTGATTGATCGCACCTCTCAGATCATGGCGTATGCGGATGATGTGGTAATCATTGGTAGATCCCTGGCAGCCGTAAAAAGTATCTTCGTCACGCTGGAGCGAGAAGCCAAGCGCGTCGGGCTCCGCGTTAATGAGGGAAAGACGAAAGTGCTGGTGGCTAGGAGGAAGCCTCTGGTGCATCCCGCGACGTATTACGTCTTTGGGGATTACGAGTTCGAGGTTGTCTCCAACTTCCCCTACCTGGGCTCTATCATTTCGGACATAGCCGACGAAAAAGAAGAAGTCAGAAGAAGGATAGCAGCGGGAAACAGAGCGTACTACGGTCTATATAAAATAATGAGGAGCAGCCTGGTCACCGAGGAACAAAGATCCACATGTATAAGACCTTGATAAGCCCTGTCGTGACCTACGCAAGCGAAACATGGGCACTGAATATGGCAGCTTGTGAGAGGATTGACAGGTTCGAGAGACGAGTCCTCAGACGGATCTTTGGGCCGAAAAGGGAAAACCAGAGCTGGAAAAGAAGGCCAAATCAAGAGGTGTATGCCCTGTATGGGGAGCCAAGCATCACCGCGTTTGTGAAGGCCCAGCGGCTGTAATGGTATGGGCATATATGCCGGATGTCCGAGGAAAGGATAGCAGCAAAGGTGCTGAAAGGAAAGTGGCACGGCTCTCGCCCCCGGGGACGTCCGAAGACCAGGTGGGTGGACAATGTGAGGGCGGATATGAGAAAGATAGGTTTGAGGGCCCAACTGGTGAATGATAGGGTTGAGTGGTCTACCCGCATAGAGCAGGCCATGGACCGTCTCGGTCTGTAGTGCCCATAGAAGAAGAAGATAGGTAAATGCAAATCTGTATTGTTTATTCTTGGATCACAAAACTCTTCTTTCATTTAACTCTTCTTGCATTATCTTGGACTATTCTTGAACAAGAGACAAACTGGAACCTGCGCGCACGGCTCAAACGCTCTGAAGTCAAAATAGGTATAGACTTCTCTCCAAACTGCTTGGTAACTGTCTCTACATAGTGGCTCAGTTAGAACACTATGGACTTACGGACTGGAACTGTACGGAACTGCGAAGCGTTCTAAATGAACTGCATCCAAACCATCCAATCCACAATCCTCCTCCATATTACTTCTAACAGTCCTTTCTATGTATCCAACCTTACCCGCCATAATTTATAGCAACTTTCGCATTATAAAAACAGAATAAAATTTTAATGAATGAAACTTGTATTAATGTTTATAAAATAGGCTTTATAGAATTTAGTTTGTTACACATTGAATAACAATGTGTTTTCAAAGAATTTCGTTTTGGTTCCTAGTTTATTTTTTTTATTTTATTTTTTGACGATGACTTCTATGCCTTGAACTTTCTTAACTCATTGAAGTTCCTGAATGAAGCAGTATCACTTGCAAAGTGATGTTTTAATTTAATAGCGCCATGAAGTTTAATCCCCAGTAGATGTACAGCCATTATTAGGTTTTTGGCAGGAAGTAAAAGAAACTTCAAACTTCAATACTGGTGTTATATTAATTAATGTGATTGGTTTGTTTGCTTTTCATGGTTCCAACTTCTGGAAAAAAAAGCCAGTACCTTAGACATTTTATCCAAGAATCGCTCTCTTGATTTTTTTAAATTTGATTGAAACGAAAGAATTTGAGAACATAGTATAAAAAAGGCTAATGTTAAATCTTTTCCCAACATTTTCAATTGAACATGGAGATGCAATCAACTTCATATTTTCTAGCTTGGAAATATTTTAAATTTCTTCCTTATCCCATTTCCTTAGATTATATGTTTCTTCCCCCCCAATTTTATTAGGACAGAAATACCTACCCTGCTCTTGTCTCTCAGGCAATCCAATAGATGTAAATCAGTATAGTCCATAGGGCCTACGATCAGTCATGTGAATACGAATTGTCGACCTACGGGGCTAATTCCAGACTCAATTGCTTGCATGTGAACATAGGATTCATTACGGTCATAGTTAAGAAGTAACTTCTATTACTAAGGTGCGGAAAGAAACTAACGATATCAACTTATCCGCGATAACAGCGGCGCAGCTAGATGTGCAAGGTTTACTGAAACCTGGCAGCACTTGCTAATGTGTGACCATAATTGTAGGATCATTTCACACGCTGGTCGAGCGTATCTTTTATTGCTGCTAGGACCTTGTGTAAAAGAAACTCTTTGTTGGCACGGAGAAACGTTATACGAATACTTATGTACTTCGAAACGGAATGGATACGGTCTATAATGACACGGTAACCTCTTAAATAAATAGGTATTTGGAAAGGATGAACATTGAGGCGTTCTGATGGCGGAACTCTTAAACAGTCTTAGATGCAGAATAAATAAATCATTCTTTTAAAAGATGTCTATATAAAAAATAATACTCATTTATTAAACTGAATGAACCAATAATATCTCCAGGTCTGCTAGAAAAACATTATTATAACCAGTGATTGATTAGAAATTCATGGAATAGGACTATATTGTTATCGATTTGCTTTTATTTAATAAAATTAGCCGTTTGCGCAATTTACTATATTTAGAACAAAACAAACAATTTTAATAATTAAATGATTAATGAAATGTGATACTCCTTTAACAATAAAAATATTCAATGTCTTTTTGTTTTTTGTTTTTTTAATATTATAATTTTAATATTGTAATTTGTTTATTAATATTATAATGTTGAAATCTTTTATTAACAGCTGGAAAAATAAATTTTACGCTGGTTAAACCTGAACAGCTATGGCTTTGCGTCAATTGAGACACATGTTGCACAAAACAGTTGAGAAGTAAAGAGGGTTTTTTTTTACAAGCAAATGATGATTGGCATTGATGCGTGTTAATTGAGAGACTCGTGGCATTTCAGGGTCTGACAGTGCGGGGACGGGCATCCGGTTTCTGTGCCGTCAGGGGTTAAAACAACTTATGCAAGAGTCTGTCTTTTGTTCCATTTAGTTGTTTGAAAATAAATATTTTAGATTTTTTACTTTCCCGTACTTTACTTCTAGTAAGAAGTATTGTAATCGTATCAAATTTTGGAAATTTAAAACCGGAAATACATAATTTCAGGTCCGTTGATTGCGATAAAATTATTTTAGCGCGTAGTCTGTGTGGTTATTCGTGTCCGCATCTGGACATGAAAGTTTCTGACAAAATCCATCAATCAGAAATGCGACTTTACAGATTTTTTTGTTTTAGTTTTTCGCGTTTTTTACCAAAAACCCCTCCAATGATTTTCTTTAAACTTCGATACTATATGCACTTTTCGTATACCTAACACTTTTGTTTGTAACATTTTCTGGATGTTCTGTGGATCAGTAGTGTTAAGTAGTGTAAATGGCTCTTTTTTAAAGGATAAAAAAAATCTGGCGTGAAATTCTCAAAACTATCTCTTACTGCAGTTTACTTCGTTTTATAATTGACAAATTTTCCTATATTTATAATTTTTTCTAAATGTTTTTCTCTCTTCTATTTTATATCAATGGGGAGAATAAACTCATGATTTTTTCTTTTTTTTAAAGGAAAGATTAACCTCCTCCTCCCAACAAAACATCCTTATGTTATGAAGAAATTTTTTAGATTAAAGCCTTGCTAGGGACAGGAAACTCTGTGGAAACGTTGGCATAATTGAATGTTTCTTTCTTGACCGATCCTCACCAAATTTCTTCATAACATAATTCATCAACGGTCAACAAATTCTTTTATATTAAACTTCTTTATATGAACTTTCTCAAAAAAAAAAAAAAAAACAACAATGATAGGTCTACTATGCATGTATAGTTAGTATACAAAATTTAATGAAATCTGTCGGGTTTTTTATGGAGAAAATCGCAAAAAATGTTCAGCATTTCTGGTTAAATGATTTTCTTTAAACTCTGAATTCTGGTAACATATTTAATTCTAATTAATATTATTTAGATAATGAAATTATATGATAAACTGAAATAGAACTTTAGTGGAAAACATAACCTCGCCCCTTCTTCAAAAGTCTTCTTAAAGGAATTTTCCCAAAGAAATGTTTCAAATAAAAGTTATAGCTTTTTATATGTATAGTTGTTATACAAGTTTAAAAAAAAATCGTTTGAGCCGCTTTAGAGAAAAACTTAAAATAATGCAAAATTTATTTCGGTTAATAAATCCATCTTATCAATTCCTTTGAGGAATTTTTTCTAGTTTGAACGTCGTACGATTTTCGTTTTTGAGCTGTACTGTTTATATAAACACTTACATACATACACATTACAACACACACGCACACACACACATGGACACATACTAAATATTTTCTGAATATTACTTTTTCTGACTCAGTAGATCTCAACAAAACATGTATTTCCGGTGAAAACTCGATACCCGAAATTCGACACGATCGCAATATTTCCTCTTACAGTAGTAGTGTCATTCATATTTGATCTGCTGCAGCAACAGGTTAGAGGTGCTATTATATTCATCATGATATTCTTGTTTATTAGATGGAAAATTACATATACCTATCAGGATAATGGAAGTCATTATCGTTATCAGATAAAAAAAGACTAGACAAGCTAAACGTTCATTTCCACAACATAACACACAAACAGAGAATATTCTGCTGTTATTATAGTCCTATAATTTTCTATCTAATTTAAACATCGAATATGGTTTCTTGGTTACATCCATTTGTTAAAAATGATCACTTTTTCAAGATACGCCGTTTGAAGTCCACAATGGCCCCGTGACCTCTTGTATTGATTATTCACGTTATAGAGTATTTTGGATGCGTATCATATCATGCATTCAGTTTATAATATTTGCTTATTGTGTTGTATAACAGCGAAATGAATGGATGAAGAGTAAGTAAAAGTTTTGTAAGTTCTGTTATAGTTTTAATTGCTTTAAATATCTCAGGAAAATGATGCGATTTAACTAAATTTCGCTGAGATCTAATTGATATAAAAAATCAGTTTTGGTCAATTTAAAATATCGATATTTTTTTAGATCCTGCATAGAATGCGTTTTTACGATGAATTTTGAAAAGAAAAAATTGTCATTAAAAACGTCTATATGTCTTTTTTTTATTTTACCATAAATCATTATTCAAATATAAAACTAATGATCAAATAGAAATTGAGGTGAGAGGAAAATATGAGATTTTTAGAAATGTAATTATATATTTATGGAAATTGAAAATAAATTTTAAAATGTCAATTTAAATGTTTTATTTTGCCAAAAACCAAATTCTATTCAATGTTGTTTTTAAAAAAATTGGCAAATATATCAAGTCTCTACAGTTGCAAACAATAATGAAAACATTGATAGATTAATTTTTAGAAATATGTATAAAATTTTATACAATTCTTTTACATAATCTGATAAAATTCCGGCTTCTCTTCTAACGGATAACATATCTTGCCGGCGCACAAAAAACATAAACACGGTAAACACAGTTGCCGGCGCCCAACTGCTACGTTACTTGCCACATCGCATGAAACGTAACATATCTAAGCTAGGAAAAGTGAAGATTCCTATTCCACAAACCCTAGCAGATCTGGAAAGAAAAGTAGAGGAAGCTTTCTAGAAGCATTATAAGGGCTGGAAGCATGTGCAGATTCTGTGTAGAGATGGAGGGAACTCCAATACATCTCCTAACGAACTGTGACGCTGCTTCAGAGAAGATCTTATAGAATATAAAGATTCGTTAGGGATCTTAACCTGGTGGGGTTGCTGTAGGCGAGAGTTTTGTCCATAGCAACTGAAGGGGTGCTGTAGGCTAAGCCCACGGCATCCGAGGGGTGTAGCACAATAGATCGTGTAGGTCGCCCTTTTTTTTTTCTTTTTTTTTCTCCTCCCTCCTCCGGGCACTAGCCTGGATTCACCGGTCACGGCACTTCATCAGAGCTAGGCCTAAAACTTGCCCGCTAGAGGGCTCCTCCTGTTCTAAAAATAGGCCTAGCTCCGAGCCAGGTCGATCCTCTTCTGACGGAGGACCTCCCTGGCAAATGCCGCGACCAGCCCCCAGGCCACCTCGCTCGTCAGCATTGCCCCGACCACGTTGTCGGGGGTCAGCCGACCCACCCTTTCTTCCAAGGCAACCCTATCTCTCTCCCACCTCCCACACCCGAAGAAGGTGTGGCAGGCGTCATCGCTTACCCCGCATCCGTAGAGGCAATCACCCAATTCCCGGATCCTCATCCTGTGGAGGTAGGACCCGAAGCATCCGTGGCCGCTGAGGAGCTGAGTGACATAAAAGTCCACCTTCCCATGCGGGGAGTATTGCAATAGGCTCCTACACCCACACACACAAAAAAAGGGCCGGTTAGTATCAGTCAATTTTCAAGAAAACATCACCACCAACACCTAACACTCTACTGGTTCAGTTTGTCGTTTCTAATCACCACTTTCTATATCAATTAGTGTAAAGTTCTTGCAATACTTTATTTTCTCAGTTAATATACCGGTGTTCAGTGAGTGTACTTTTCTATTTCTACAGTTTTCACTGTTCAATCTCACAACAGCTCTACTAAATTCTCTTAATTAAGAAAAATTATATTCATTTTTCCACTAAACCGTAAGTTTGTCTAGTTTAGATACACTAATTTTAATTGAGAATCGTGAGTAGACACTGTATAGGTGAAAAGTAAAATTCTTGTAATTAAACTAGAATATTTTTGATAATTTTTCTCATCGTTTGTTGACCGGAAAAATAAAATCTTCTAACTTTACCTCTTACTCTATAGTGATTACATCCATTTGCTCAGATTAAAAATAGTATATTCCGTACATAGTTTATGTAATTGGAACAGCTAATACAATTTGCTTGTTTATAAAACATATATATAAAGAAACAAGAAAACCCTATTTTATTTTCATTAATGCAACCTGTTGTTTTATTATTAGTAGTGTACACCTGTCTAAAGTTTAAAACAAAAATACTGTTGTATTAAATATTTAAACGAAAGGAAAAATTCCACCACAGCTAATAATTTAGAAGCAATTGTGTTTCGTAATATATGCACACATGCAGACAGACACACACTGTATTAATCCCATGTGGCTTATGAGAGATCCCTGTTCAATGTTTTTTCCCCCTCTCTGTTGTAAATGTATAGTGGTAATAATTATTTTTTCTAATTATGAATAATAACTGCGGTCAGTTTAATAGAATACAGGATAGGTAGTCATATTTAATTAATACAAGATAATTAAATTGCTTGAAAAATGAATAAATTTGTTTGTTTTTTTTATTATTATTTACTTTTAAATATATTCCCAGCTGACTGATAATTCTTTAAAGTGTGTCTACATTGAACGAACGATCGTAGAGTTATTTAACGTCATTTGTGTTGCGCCATTACATATTTTTCTATACAGTTATAATTTTCTAATCACGATGTTTCTTTGTCATTGTTATTTAGTTAAAACTTAAATATATAAAACATTCTCTTTTCTGCATTTCATTTCTCACACTGCATTGCTCAAATCACAATTGATAACTTGAGTAATTTTGATCGCACATTTATTTGTCACTAAGATTATGTAGGGTAAAGTTAGGAGAGATGACGCACACGTTAGGCCCTGTATTAAAATAAGATATATATTAAATAGGTAATTCTTATAAAACATATGTTCAACTACTATTATCTACAGAAAAATGTTATTTTTCATAATAAAGACATTCTCATTTATTCCAGAAATAAAATACAAACACACTATATTTGGACGTACTTCCTACTATGGTAGGATACATGGCACCCCATAGGTGTGTTCCTCCTTTCTGAAGGAAACATAGCTGATCTACATGAAACTTGCTAAACACTATGGCTACGAGTCCAATTTTAACTACAACGAGGAAATCTGTCATTTCAGTTGCAATTAATATAGTATATAAAAATTTACTAATGCGTTATGAAAATTCAGGAATTCACTAGACACAGTTGATGCGTATAAATGTTCGTAGAACACAGAAGAACACACAAAATAATTGAAGAATTTTGCAATACGTTCGCTTCTAATCTCTCTAACCCTTCGACTAACATGCATGACGCCACGTGGTGGTAAACAAGAGAAGTAAAGCCTGCTCTTCTAGCAGATCTTCTCTCCTATCTCCGTCATCTCTTCTAGCTTTACCCTAAATTAGGAAATGGTCCAGTGATTGATATTGCACCTTAGAGGGTAGCTGATGACTGAAATCTATTTTTTTCTTCTTTTTTTTAATTTAAGGCGCGTCAACATCTATGGTTCTTGACGCCCGGAGAACACTTCTCTCGGACAACATTGTCCATCACCGGACAGTGAGCTGTGCTGTGGAGGCTCCTAGGGAGAAAAAATCTAAGGGTAGCACAGCTGGACTCGAACCCGGGTCCTCCGCGTGGGAGTCCAGTACGCTAACCACTTAACTATTATGCCCTTCCCTACTAAAATCTATTTTCTTGGAGAAATGTTAAACACACACAAAAATTGTAATAATGTTAAATTGTAATATTAATTGATACGTATAGAAAGTTTAGTGAAAATTGGATGGAGCCATTTTGCGAGCTCGCGATAAACTTGAAAAAAAAAAATGAATAACGTGATGCCAGGCGTTAAATTTCAGAGTGAAGTACATTAAATCAAAATACCAAATCTGTCCATATTGGACATTATAACCTCGTTCGAGACTTGAAACTCAGAACTGATATTCTGACGAATTTCTTTTATCGCAATTCTCACAAGTCTTCTTGACAAGATTTTCTTAAAAAAAACTAAAATGTTTAGTTTCATTATTACCCACCAGGGGGTGGAACTGTAACTTGCAATATAACTTGAATTACAATAATAGATTAATGTTAATGAAAATCTTTGGATTTATTTTTTGAAGCATCTCGTAGTATAAAATTAGAAATCTTATCTTTTATCATATGAAAATCTCATTAATTACATGAACTTAGCCTTTGCTATTCACACGGATTGATAATTAAAAAAAAATATAAGATCTCAATTCTAGTCATCACTTCATCATCAAAATCATTTTGAGTAGTTTTCAGCATGAACTTAGCTGATGGATTGAATGACCGAAAATGGCAAACAGTCATGTTTATCAAACAAAATGAAAGAAATGTGGTAAAAAAAAAAAAAAAAAAAAAATATGTAAAAAGATCCCTCCATTAAATTTATAAAAATACATATTTATTTAATTGTATTTATTTTTATATGTTACAGCAAATGAAAAGTAAGCGACAGAGGGTGCGTGTGTTACAGTTTTGGATAGAAACGGCAAAGGAATGTTTTGCTATAGGTAATTTTAATTCATTGAAAGCAATTATAAATGGGTTGAATTCGAACGCTGTTACAAGACTGAAAAAGACGGTAAGTCTTCATCATTTTTTATTCAATTATTATCAATTTATATATTTATATATGAATGTATTTATTTATAATTGTTTTTAAAAGGTTTTTACAAATTTCATTAAAAATTATCCCTTTGTTTCAAAGCTGGCTACTCAATTTTCATACAACAATATTTATTTTATTGTTTATTTTTTATTTATTTTTATCTTTTATTTAATTTACATCTACATTATATTTTTCGTTACATTATAAATGGAGGTATAAATTGTCAAAATGTATTTAAAATATACAAACAAACAAATAAAATAGAAATAATAAAAATAATACAAAATGAATAAATTGTACACTACTAAAAAATTAATTAATCTCCCAATTTTAATTATAGCAAAAATCAAAATTAAAAATTTCTTTTTTTATAAAAAAAAATTATTTTCATTTAGTAAAAGGCTGATTAATTTTTGAAAAAGTAGGGAAGAGACGAATAAAAGAAGAAAAAAAGCAATTAAATTTTAAAAGTAAATGTTACTAAACATAAAGTTCGATCGTGAACTTTAAATTATGGTTAATAAATTATAAATTTAACCCAAATAACTTTATATTTATACATTTTCTGAAATAAGATTATAAGCAATGATCTTTATTTTATTATACATTCTTTCTAAATTGTAATTAACTCAAAATAAAATTATAAATTATAAATACCAATACCAATTAATTGGGACTTAGATTCAATAATTGAATACATTGCTGACGTAAGGGGGTTAATATTTGGATAAATATTTTTTTGCCTTAGGAATACACAATAATATGGATACTCTAGATCGAGAGTAACAATAGTTCATTTTCGTTGTTAAAGTCTATAGATTGATTCATACGTTGTCTTCATACCTGTGTGTTTTATTGTATATGTTACCGGGAAAGTATGAAATCAGGCATGCTACAGAATGCTTTGGCATTTCATATAAAACCTAAAAACGTTAGGCAAAGTGTAGAATTTACCCCATTTCTCTAATTTGCCTAAATTCTATAGAATGCCTACGGCGAAGCAGGCAAAGTAACCTTCCCTGTACAGCTAGTTCGTGAGGTTATGTGTTCAGGTTGTCTCGTGTGTTTTATAGTTCTAATGATGGATAAAAATGTGTTTCGATGCCGTTTTGAGGAGGAACTGCGGAAAAGAAGAAATACTACAGAAAGGAATGGTGGTATTTTTAACAGATGAACGTTACCAGCTACTTGTGAAAAGCGTTCCTTCGGTAAAATTTAGCAGCAATAACTAGCCATAATTATATGTGGCCATTAATAGATGTGGTTCTTGAGCCTTTCCATACTTAGCCTAAGACGATTCTATAGAATGCCTAGACAATGTATACAATGCCTAGCCCAGGTATGAAACAAAAAAGGATATTTCTTACTTTGCTTCGAATAGCTAGGTATTATATGAAATGGTTTTATATGCCTGAATGTCATACTTTGCCGGTAACATAATATACACAACACAGCTCGAATCACATGCCATCCTAATATGATTTCTAACTCTAACTATATCAATATGGGAGAAATTCAACAATGTTGTGGAGGGATCTGATTTGTAATCAGAATTATTTTGATGTTGTCTCAAATGGATCTCTTCTGGATATTCTTGACAAGTTTTTTTTTCTTTTCGCTTCCAAATGCCCGACATCTTATAGTGGCTATTCAAAAATAATCACGATCAAAGCAGTACTAACTCCTCTGCTATCAATTAACCGCTCATTCAATCATGAATAAAATATTTGCCTATTAAAGTTTGAAAATTCAATCAAAACAATTCGATAATCAATTAATAAATAAAATAAAAAATGCAATTTACCTGACAATGACTATGGAATATTGGTCAGGTGGAAGAATGCACCGGTGCATCAGCACTAATATTAATGACCACATTAACGTGGCACTGTGACCTCGGTGCGCATATGCAGATATATACCAGTCGGTTTACGAAGTAAATATTAACGGACCTTTCATAATTACATTGGTAACAATACCAGAATGTAGGGCACAGAATTTAAATTTTTATATTTACTCAGTTCAGTAAGAATCAACTCTATTTTTGAATAAACAATTTTGCTTAATTATTATACGATATTAAGATATTCGGAAGTAAGTTTAAATATTTTGATCTAAGTATCAGAAATTTATCTGATGTATCTCTTAGTTGGCTGATCGGCCGAGGGTATCATAAGAAAAACACTAAAAAAAATTTTTTTAAGTGTTTTTTATTAATGGCCCGACGTTTCGACAAACATTGTTTGTCTTCTTCAGGGGCTATCTATAAAGAAAAAATATACATAAGAATCTAGCTAGCATTAACAGAACAAAACAAAAATAAAAATGGTAATGGAAAACTAAAAACAAATTACCCAGGTAAATATAAAAAAATTATGGAACTATTACAGACCTTGTAAATACAGAACTTGTTTGCTCTATTACATGTTAATTTATGACTGTGGTCTATGAGTGTACTACCAGTGAAAGGTTGGGAAAGGAACACCGGTGAAAGTAAAGGTGGGAGGGGTGAAGTACCGTTAGGTATTGTTGGAGTGAAAGGACCAAGAAGCAGGGCAAAAATAATGAACAAGTATATTTTTATTAAAAAAAAAAAATATATATATATATATGTAATTTTTAATTAAATTTTTTAATAAATAAGGATTTTAAGCTACTTGGAATATGGATCAGATTAATGGGAATAGTTTGATAAATAGGAGAAAAAAAGGGGGAATTAGCCGGGGAAAATATGTAGGGTGAAGGCGCTAAGGGCTGGGTGGATGGAACTATGTCTACTTAATGGAGTGGAGGATGTTGTTGTAGAGTGATGAGATGACTTCTTTGTCTTTTTTGTGGTTTATGGGATTGGGTTGTAGGTGGATATGTACTGATTCTGCTAGGAGGCGTTTTGTGTGATTAGGTTGAGTTGTTAAAATGGATGGGTTTTGCAGGTCAAAGGAATGATTTAGGGATAATGCATGTTTGGAAAGTGCTGTGCTGTCTATTTTTTTGGAGGTGATGTCATATTTGTGTTGTTTTAGTCTTTTATGTAAGTATTGTGAGCTCTCTCCTACATACGTGGCATTGCAAAGTGGTGTAGTGCATTTGATGTTGTATACTTATGGGTTTTGTTGAGTTTAGGGATAGGGTCTTTTAGTTTAGTATATAGTTTGTAAACAAATCCCTCAAAAAGCATATCCCCAATCTCATCACAGACTTCACTACCACTAATAAACTTTCCAAGCTATATACTAAACTAAAAGACCCTATCCCTAAACTTACATAAAAGACTAAAACAACACAAATATGACATCACCTCCAAAAAAATAGACAGCACAGCACTTTCCAAACATGCATTATCCCTAAATCATTCCTTTGACCTGCAAAACCCATCCATTTTAACAACTCAACCTAATCACTCATGGAAAATCGTTACAGTTAATACCTATTTTTCTTTATGATTTTCCATTCTTAAGTAGAAGTTACTAAAATAATCGTTATATGAACGCTTTTTATTGTTTACGTGTTGAGAAGCTTTATAACTATTTTGCAAGCCTCTATAGCTGGTTGAACTATCTGCTTTGATTTCCTACTTGAAGTTACCTAACACTTTTCTAAGGTAAGTTTTGTTATAACTTGGATATCGTAGAAGATAATACTAGAGAAGTGCTAACTACCTGGCTCAATGTGGCATATTGTCATTGTTAAAAAAGGACGACTGTCATTGAGAGAAAGAACGCAGACATGAGAATGTTGTTCACCGCCCGCTCCTCACCTCAACAATAGTGGTACCGAAGCGCAGATATAATATCCATCCTGATTCCTTAAAAAAAAGAAAAAAAAGAAGAAAGAAAATCCGCCTTCTAATGCATTGGCGAATCTTGAAAAAAGCATTTAACTTGCCAAACCCTTCAAATGCAAAACAGATGTTCTAGTTGAGACCGCGTCAGTGTTTTGTTACAAACCGTCCATATTGCTTCTTCAGGTTGATGTTGACTGCAGGCACCGGAAATACATAGTCTGAGATTTTGAATATTGTCACTGAATTCTTTTCAAGCTTCTGACTTGATATTCCGGTTAGGTACTTGCTACTACCGCATCTGACACAAAGATTTCCGGCAAAATTCATCGACCGGAAGCGCTATTTTACGGAATGGATATTTTTTCATTTTTTCCGATTTTTTTTTTTTTTTAACATTAGTTTTCCAAGTATTTATAGGCTGCTTTACAGGATTTATATGAAAATTGAAAATTTAATGAACCTTTGCCAGCCTGATGCGAAATTATATTTTAATATAATTTACATTATTCTTTTTATATTTTATATAAACTACCCAACGTTTCAACACATACGCGTGTTATCACCAGGTGTTTTTACATATTTAATCTGAAATACAAAATGAGATTTAAAACTAAAAGGTAAGCATTTTTACACAAATTTTATGTTTATTGTCCACAATTATACCAACCTTAGTTATATTGTGATTTTAATTACTATTGGAATCCAGTATCATGAGTGTCCATTTTGCTTTTAAAGCGTCAGTTATTAAAAAAATTTTTTTGTAAATTATTATTAATGTGTAACATACGTTACGTGTCGCTATTATGTATTTATATAACCTGGCACTAAATAACCATCTCATGTATAAGGTAACAAAGATGGTAGGTAATTGAAAGAAATTCACTATAATAAAAAATTTGTGTTTCAAAAAATAAAACCAACTCATAATATATATACATAATTATTATAACTTATAATAATCTAAGCATAAAATTTAAAAATAATATAATAATAAAAAATCATACTTAAATTGAAATACGTTTAATCACCTACACAGTTAAAAACATATGGCAAACTACGTCACAACGAAACCAGCAATTGAAATAAATTCAGTCCACCAAAGATGGTTGGTTAGCTAGGTGTGACAACCCAGCCAGAAAGTCTATTAATAATTTAATAATGTTCTAATAAATTAAAAAACGTACTAAATAATTAGCTAATTTAAACAAATTAATTTTCAATTACAGAACCACGAAAATTTAAACAAAAATTCAGCAGCAAATGAGTTCAAAATAATATATATAACCACATGGACTAAAAGCTTTAGAAATTTAAAATCTTAACAAATAATATAAAACAGTAAAAACCAGATATCAAGAGTTAAATAAATACATAATATCGACAAATAACGTATGTTACACATTAATAATGATTTACAAAAAATTTTTTTCATAACTGACGCTTTAAAAGCAAAATGGACACTCATGATACTGGATTCCAATAATAATTAAAATCACAATATAACTAAGATTGGTATAATTGTGGACAATACGAATAAAATTTGTGTAAAAATGCTTACCTTGTTAGTTTTAAATCTCATTTTGTATTTCAGATTAAATATGTAAAAACCCCTGATGATAACACGCGTATGTGTTGAAACGTTGGGTAGTTAATATAAAATATAAAAAGAATAATGTAAATTATATTAAAATATAATTTCGTGTTTCAAAAAATAAAACCAACTCATAATATATATACATAATTATTATAACTTATAATAATCTAAGCATAAAATTGCTTCTGACTTGATATTCCGGTTACGTACTTGCTACTACCGCATCTGACACAATGATTTCCGGCAAAATTCATCGACCGGAAGCGCTATTTTACGGAATGGATATTTTTTCATTTTTTCCGATTTTTTTTTTTTTTTAACATTAGTTTTCCAAGTATTTATAGGCTGCTTTACAGGATTTATATGAAAATTGTGTTAATAATTAGCTAATTAATTAGCTAATTTAAACAAATTAATTTTCAATTACAGAACCACGAAAATTTAAACAAAAATTCAGCAGCAAATGAGTTAAAAATAATATATATAACACATGGACTAAAAGCTTTAGAAATTTAAAATCTTAACAAATAATATAAAACAGTCTGGCAACTCGAACAAGATGTAACAATCCTGAACTTTACAATACTGAAGATTACAATTCTTCGTATTATACCATAAAAACATAGTAATTACTAATGCAGCTTTGCATTAATTCGGAGTTGCCAGCAAAGGTTCATTAAATTTTCAATTTTCATATTTTTTTTTAACTTGACATACAACCTACACATATAAATGCCTGTCACTTTTATTTATAAAAAATACTCCAGAAAAAATTTATTTTTAGGAGATTCTGTGGGAACAATAAGTTAACCTTCCCCTAAAGTACCAGTTAAGTACAATCTATGGTTGCTTCACCTATTGAAACCTAGTAAAAGTATAATTAGAATTCCAAATTTGAAGAAAATCGCTTAACCAAAAAGTGACTTGATTGAGTAGATTTTTTTTTAATTTTTTAATGCGAATCACAGATGTATTGTTGTCCCTTTTGTTCGAAACTTCATTTCAAGGAGTTTTTGTGGACCCCTTGTCAGTTTTATGTTCAAACTTAAACTGCCACTACAAGGTTTGTTGAGTTGGCTGTCACTTGGGCGAAATATATAAACCCTCAAGACCATTTTTTTTAACGGCAAGCCAACTAAACAATTTTAATACAGTAAGAGAAAAGTCGTGTGAGTGTTTCACACTAGATTTTCGCTTGGTATGTTTTTTCTTACAGTTTCCTGACATTAGCCTTTCGTATATAAGGCCTTTATCAATCTAATACATATATGAAGAACACTTGAGTTGCCGAATGGTTTATTAGAAACCGGACGTTTCGGCCTATTACAATGAACTTCTTCAGGGTCATTACACTTTGAAAGCTAATGGCAACTCGAACAAGATGTAACAATCCTGAAGAAGCTCATTGCAATACGGGCAAATCACTGATTCGGTCTCATCCCGGAAAACTCAAGTGTTTTTCATGAAAATGTCGGCGGAAATTTAAAAGATCTAATGCTTACATGACATTATGAAATAACAAAAAATGGAAATAGAAAGCAATAATTACAAATTAAATGCAAAATTTGTAAATTTATGTTATAAAAGAGAAATTCGGATGAGTGAAACGTATATATATTTATTTTGTACTTTTGTAAGATATGCTGTCAAACCTCTGATAAAAAAAACATTGCATGCAGCAGTATATATATATATAATACATTTGGTGTCAACGGACCCTATTATATCTGTATGTTTATAATTGGAATACATTCGCGATATATATATATATATATATATCTTCCTTTTTATTATTACCATTGCTTTATCAGAGAAATATCTTTGACATTGTCACCTACTTGAAAGTATGATATTCATAAATTTATTTATGTTATAATTACCAACATAAATAAATTTATTTAGCGATTTCCTTTAAACTTCGTATTATACTATCTACATACATAAATATATATTACTCTTTTTGAAACATTACTCCAGTACCAATATATGGTTGTACCACCTATCCTTATATGCCACCACTGAGCTAATCTCTTCCCTAATAATAGTCCCCTCCCCATAGACAGATACCAGCAACAGTCGTAATCATTCCCGGACCCATTCTTAGAGCAGTGCCTTTTAGATTGGTTTGCTGAGATTGCTTCTGCTGCCATTATTGCGACTAGTCTGTTTATGATTTTAACATTTTTTATTCAGAAATGTGGTTTTATCATTCATTACATGTGGTTTTACTGAATTACATTATCTGCAAATCTTATGTATATATATTTTAATTTAATGGTATTAGCACAAGGTCATAGCCAAGTAATTCTTTTTCTAATTAACGGAAACATAGTAATTACTAATGCAACTTTGCATTAATTCGGAATCAACCGTTTGCTATCAACCATTGGTCCTAAATTTATATTATTATAATCTTTGATAAATTAAATTAAATACTGGAAGACTTCTCCATTTGACCTTAATAATTCCCTAAAGCAGAAAATTTAATGTCTTTTTTACCTCATATAGTACTTCTTTGATCAGGTTACCTGACCATGTATAATGATCCTCCACTTTTTTGGAAAATTAAACAACACACAATCCAAGTCGATTCTCACTACACACACACATTTCTTTTTGCTTATGGTCTTAGGTAATATATTCTGATATTCCAGTAAATCTGTGGCTTTTACATGTAAGCATATACCGTTGCATGCTGAAATATCTATATACCTATCTTCAGGAAGTGTATGTTCAATATCAGCAGAGTATATAATGTAAAGAAGTGGACTTAATATTTATCTTCTTGGAATAAATCTGTTTTAGCTGTTCCAAGAACTGATCACTTTTAAATATATATGCATAATATATATACACCTCCGAGATTATTTCTATTACATTGGCAATGTAAGAAGATGGGATTCCCAGTGATTTCATTTTATCACCTAATATAGGAAGCACTGTCATAAGCCCCTCTAATATCTATAAACACTTCTAAAGTGTACTTGCCAACAGTAAATCCAATTTGTATATCCGTTTTTAGCTGAGCAAGAATGTGCATAGTTCTTTCCTGAACCCATTAGTGGATTTGGGCAACTTGTCATAATGTTTTAGCCATCATTACAATCTGTTTTTTAGACTTCTCTCATAGTTTTTCATAACACAAGAAGAAAGTGATAAGGATTTCGCTAAATGGATTTTTAGCCAGCTTAAGAAGGGAGAGGACTATATATTCCATGGGAATTATCCCGTTACCCTAATTCTATTGAATATTTTTAATAATATATATATATTTTTTTTTTAATAAAGACGGAGCCGTCTTTATTGCCTGTCGTAAATCTTTTTTGACATACTCAACGCTGTATTTATAATTTAAAAAAGAGTGGTTAAGGAAAATTTTTATAATTCATATAAGCCTGCTTTCTACATTCAATAGCGTATTCAATATCTTATATATAGGATCTGAAATGTGGTAGAGTTAATATTTTCTGAAATATGAAAGGACTGAGATGAATTCCTTAACCTAGCTTTCTAGTTTATTTTAAACTTTGAACACTCTTTTTTTTGTGTGTGTGGGGCTTAAGATGTGCGTTCTCTCTGTGTTTAAATTCTGATTAAAGAATATTTTATCCCCTTTATAACTCAAAACGCCTGATGGCAACGGAATTTCAAACTAACAATCTTATTAAATGATTAGAGTTTAATAGCTGAAGGGAAATATGAAAAATTTAGAAGGAAGTTTGAGAAGAGTATATTTATAATTTAAAAAACTTTATTTAAATTGAATTTAGAATAAATATAAAATTCATTGAATACGAAGTGCAGATCGTTATAATTCTTAATGTTATGTTAACACGCGCACATTAAACATTTTTTTTACAACCTTCGAGGAAACGCAATTTACAGAAAATAAAATGTATCAGGTATTTTCGCTGAACTGATATAAATTCAACTCTGGTATTGCCATAATTACGCACACATATCATAACAAATTTTGTCAAAACGTTGAAGTAAGTGCCTATTACAAAAAGAAAACAGGCACAATCGCAATACTTCCTCTCTTACTAGGAGTAAGAGAAAAAGTAATAAGTGCAGAATACCCTACTACCAATCAGATGTTGTTGGGGCAGCTTGTTCCACTATATGAGGGAACATTGCCTGTAACTCTGGTTATTGTTAAGTTGCAAAGATGTTTCGACTTAACTCCCTTTCAAATACAGAATAACTTTCTTTCTAGTAAACTTCTGATAAAATTGAAATCCTTCCACTACGACATGTACAATAACATTTCATCTCTCGCAACTAAAGTGCTCACCTATAATTATTGGAAAACTAAAGTTACCCCTCCATTGGTTGACAGTTTCATAACAGGCTCACAACTATCTCTTCAAATATTCTCATAGCATAAATGCCCATATTTTTGACAGATTTTAAAATTCTACAGCAAACAGTACTATTAACTATACTAAAGGACTTTCTGACATTCCTACACCTATGAAAAATAGAGTACTTCTTCATAAAATTAATGAGCTTTGGCCAGATTCATGTTTCATATTCACAGACGGATCTAAATATAATAACTGTGTTGGTGCTGCGGTCTATATCCCTTCACTAAACCACTCTAATCAGTATAAACTACATGAAAATGTATCAGTGACACGGCCGAATTAGCTACCGGCTATCTACGTGGCTTTACAATACATGCTAACAATGGACAGTATGAAATTTACAGTATTAAGCGACTGTAAAAGGGCATTAATTAAATTGAATAATATATCGGTATATTCCACAAACAGCCATTTAATAGTCAGTATATAATGGAAACCTTAAATAACGTGAAACCACTGGGGAAATCCATGTATTTGGATGGATAAAGGGGCATTCTGGGATAATAGATAATGGAGGCCGCTGTCACTGGAGAACCCTTAACAGTAACAATTTCATTTAAAGATTTTCACCCGAACTATTAAATCTTTCATAACTGAGAGATGGCAAAAACAGTATCATTATACTAATAATAAAGAGAAAGGTGGATTCTATAAACTTCTATTCCCCCAAGTTAAAGAGACGCCCGTGGTTTGCTAAAATTTCAGTCAGTAAATCAACGATAACCAGCATGTACAGAATACGAAGCAATCATGTTATATGTAGAGGTTACTTAAATAAGATAAAAATAGTTAACTCTCCGCTATGTCCTAGATGTGGGGTTTGGGAGGATCTAGAACACACGGTGATGATATGCCCGCACTGCGAAACTGCTAGAGACCATCTCTTTAATATAATAACGTAACAGGAAACATGTCCACTGAATTACAACAATTATTTCAAGCAATAACACAGAGTTACTGGAAGCAATAGTTAATTTTTACATGAAATATAAAAAGAATTTTACATAGACAAATACATAACTTCTCGAGTAACTTTCTTAATAACGTAAATGGCTGAATAGTGTGTAAACTAAGGCAAAAAAAAAAAATGTGTCGACTTCCTCATAATGCTATAAATGATAGTATTAACGAATATATTCAAGAGCTTCTTAATGGAAAAAAAAATATGATATGGAACACATACGATGTATACGATTTTCTCTTGCTACACTTATTATCGAACAATTTTCTTGTAACTTATAATTTCTATTGAATGTTTAGTTGTTTTCCGTACTATATCAATGCTAGAATCTAACCTTAATAAAAGTCATTTTTTTTTTTAGGAGAGCGTCATCTTCCAACTCCCCCATCACCTGACCAAAATCAGCTTTCTCGAATTAAGTTACCGACAAAAGAGATATATTTCTCTCGTTGTATAGTTTGTTAATATATCAAGTTTAATGAAACCCTGTATTAATGTCTTTTTGGGGAAAAATCGCGAAAACTCAAAGAAACTGTTTTATGGCTCTTCCGGTTGACTGATTTTTTTTTTTTTTGTTGAATTTGTAGTTGGGTCCGCAATGCTGAACCAACCAGTGAGTTAACTGATAGAAACATTAAGTTGAAGTAAATTTTTTAAACGAATTGACATTATTATTATTATTAATATAATAATAATAATGTTGGGTGCCTGAAGACCTCTGAAGGCAATCTAAGTGACTCTGATCATTCTCCAAGAAAAAATTATAATTAAATTAAATTACTTCCTAAGAAGACTCCCCCAGTGGTCTACCGCTCTGACTACAATATCCTAAGTTATCCCTGAACTCCAATTCCGCCAAGCATTCTCTTGAAATTGTCGCCCTACCAAATATGCGAAACCTAGTATTGGCGAAACGGTGACACTGACCTAGGTAGTGGTATACGTTTTCCTGACTCCCTCATCACAATGCCGACACAGAGAACTAGACGTCCTGCTTATTTTGTGTAAACGACTACCCAGTCAGTACATCTACCAGGAC